>VZTH01009593.1:46254-94321 GCA_013397815.1 Aleadryas rufinucha | reverse complement strand
CGCAGCTCAGCCCAGTGATGTGCAGCTCGGCCCAGGGATGCGCAGCTCAGCCCAGGGATGCGCAGCTCAGCCCAGGGATGTGTGGCTCGGCCCAGGGATGCGCAGCTCGGCCCGGGGATGCTCGGCTCAGAGCAGAATGGGCACAGGGACAGAGGAGAGCAGAGAGCAGCACTAACGATGCTGCCAACAACCCCTGCCTCTTGGGCAAACCAGCACAAATTTGTTCACAAAATAGGGCAGAGAAGGAGCAAAAGCAGCCCCAAAACATAAGGATTCCCCTTTCAGCAACAAAGCGTGAAGGAGCTACGGCGCCTCTTTTCCCACCCCAGCTTGGAGCACAGGCAGCATTTCCCCTCCCGCAGCACGGCCACGGCCCCGCGGTCCCTTCCACACCGGGAATTGTCGCCAGGCAGCTGAGCCGCAGGGATGTGTGGTGGCCAGTCCTGGCGGGGCCGCAGTGGCCCAGCCCGGCCGGTGCCCGCGGCTGCCCCGGTGCCTCGGCGCCCGCCGGCTGCGGCTCGGGCAGGGCAGGCAGCCAGCGGGATATATTTAGCAACAGCAACAAAACAGGCAGCGGGATCAGCTGACTGAGGCAGGGAGCTGGCGCATGGGTTAGTGTCAGACAGCACATCTCCCGTGCTGGAAACAGGGAGGAGGGAGCGGGGCCGAGCCGCGCAGCCAGGGGAGACGAGAGCCGCCCGTGCCGCACCCCGCAGGTAAGGGGAGGGGGTCTGGCCAAGGGCTGTGTCCGGGGGGTCGCTAGGAACACCCGGGATGCCGGTAGCCAGTGATGCTCAAGGCGTGGTGGAGGGGAAGCCGCAGGGCAGGGAGTCCTGCTCCCCCGGGGCTGCAGGTGACGGGGAGGTGACCGCGGCCGTGCCAGCGCGGCGGTGCCCAGGGCGAAGGGGATGGCATCCGGGCGGGACCTGCTCCATCCCATCATCGGAAGAGTTTTACTGCAAATAGGTAATTCAGTTTCCTTCCGGAAGAAGGGCGTGTTGGCAGGACTTCAGTTACTGATTAGCGCTATCGTGATTTAACACGACATGCCCGTGCCCCTTGTCGGGATCATCCGGCCGCTCTCATTGCCGGGCCCAGATTCTGACACTGCCGAGCTCAGGCAAGGGGTGGGAGGGAAGGAAGGAAGGCAAAGGAACAAGCCTTGTCTTCAAGGCTTAAAAGACATGAGAAAAACAGAGCAGGCAGGAAAAAGGGTAATGAAAAGGCCCTAAGGTCTAAACCAAGCATCTGCTGCTCTCAGGTCAGCAAATCCCAGCTTGGCTGGCTTCACCAGCAGCACCTGAGAAAAACCAGTAAGGGCCAGCAGCAGCCTGGAGAGGGATGGGCACCCAGCGAGCTCTACCCTGGGCTCGGCACGAGCTGTTCATTTGTGCTCCGTGTGTGATCTGCAGCTTTGCAGGGAGGTTCAACAAAGCCAGATTTACTTCCAGCAATAACAAGCAAGGCATTAAAATAGCTAGCAAAGCACTTTTGTGTTTAATCACACAACAAAGCTATATTGTGTCTGCAGATTAGTCACATACAAATTTCATTGGGGGAAGCAGTAAAAAAAAAAAAATAATCCAGACTATGTGGTCATTTCTGCCAGAAGGGGAGATAAGCAAAGCGCAGGGGGGAGTGTTTGGAGAAAAAAAATCAGTACAGTTAGAAAACACTGCAGCACAAAATATACTGAAATATTTGTAATTCAATATATTTAACTGAGTAGTGGGAGAAGTTCGATGGAAATCCATCTTAAAAGGAATTGAGAACAACTATTTGAATATAAAGGACATGAATTAAATCCCTTTGACTCTATGTAAGCACTCAGGGGAGGACCTACCTCTCCATAACTACATTTGTGAATCACTGGCACAGACAAAAGTGACCCTGTACATTCTCACCCACAGCTTCTAGAAGAGACCACTGTAATGTTGCTTTACTTATGTGGTGCTCCCCACAAGGGCAGGGCAGCTCCTCTCCTGTCAGGTTCAGCTCCTGCCTGCTTGGACAAAGGGTGAAGTCAAGTGAACAGATGCAGAGCATTAAATAAGGAGTGTAATTTATGCCTTGCTGCTACAACAGGGGCAATGAGACAAGCTCATGCCCCTGCTGCACAGTTTTCCCACTGTGCTCCCTTGCATTGCTTCAGGAGAGAGCACCACTGCTGGTCTCCTTAATGAACCTTTTATTTACTGCCACATTTAATGACTTGGCTTCTTTGGTACATTTATGAAACTCTTTATGAAACCGTGGATATAAAAGTACTGCCAGCAAACTCTTAAAATGCAGTTTTTGTAAACAGCCCTGTTTGCCACAAGAAGACATCAGGTGGCTCAGGTAGAAACAAGCCCAGGATTTCCTTACCACAGCAGGTTTTCACACGCTGATCATGTCTGCTCTGTTCTTTGCAGCCATGGCACCCCGGATCCGATTGAGCCTTTCAAAGCCTCTCCCAACCATACGGGAAACCCACGAGGAAGCGATGGAGGATCCAAGCAGCAACCCAAAGCGCGCTGGAAGCGCCGCAGCCGGCCCAGACTCGTACTCCAGCGATGACTACATCCAATCCATCTGCCACCTCGCCAGACCCACCTTCCCAGCCCTTCTGGAAGGCAGACGTAAGGGTCAGGACAGAAAGACCCTGAAGACCCTTGAAGACGTGTCATGTTCTCCACCCCTTGTGGGGACACAGCAGGAAAGGTCAAAATGTAAACTGACCAATTTCATCTCGAATGTGGTGCCACTGGGAAAAGTCCCACATGCAGAAACCAGCTTTTGGTCCAGAGAGGACCCCCTGGAACAAATTTACACCAATGCAGGAAATTTTTGCTCCTCCAAGGCTTCTTCCTATGGTGAAAGTTACTCACAGTTCAACTCTTCTACCCCAAATTGTGACCTTCTTTCCGCAAACCTGGAAGAAAAAAACACAGCGAAAAGCAGTTTTCCACGAGTGTTCAGTTTTCCAAGGCTTCCTTCCCCAAGACCAGTTCAGAAAGAAGCAGTATGCTCAGAGCTGAGGTATCTCAGAAGGGATGAGGGAACGGTTTTAGGGAGTAACCATAGTCAGAAAGAAAATGGCCCCGTGTCCATTAACACTGAAGAGCTATTGGCACCCTCAGCCAGAGGGAAGCTGGTAGGAAACCCAGCCCTGCCCTGCTCTGTAAGAAGGCAGAGTTTGTTCAATACAGGAGGCATAGATGAAAAAGAAGGAAGAGAAACTTCTCACTGTGACAAAAATGTCATGGGTGATGTCCCCACTAAGCAGAGATACTTCGAGTCTTTCCAGGTACCTAAAAAAGCCACCATCCGTAACTGGATTTCAGAGCATAGATGCATCTGGAAAGAAGCAAAGATAAAAGCTTGTTTGCTCCCAGCCATTGCTGAAGTGTGAAGAAGTAGCTGCTTAGAATAATTTTATTCACAAGATATAACCACCCTGTGCTCTAGCAGCTCTCCCTGGAGTCCTCACACAGAAAACATGGCTTGAACATGCATGCGAGTCAGGCAGACTCTTGTGATCCATCATATCCCTCATCCGTGGGCAAAGGGACAATTCAGAGTCTCATCTACTAAGGAAACAGCAATCAGTTTTCATTTTAGGAAGGCAACAGTTCATAAAGCATCTCCTCCCACCTACTGCCTAGAACTGCCCTGAGCATGAAGAAAAGCAGGAGTGAGCTGGAGAGAACACAAATCCCATCTGTGCTGGAAAAGAAGTGGGAACACTGAAATACCAGTGTTTTCCAGCCAGTGCCAAGCAGCCAGGTGTTGCTCACACGTGGGTACAGTTATTCAAAAAGGAACCCTTTGCCCAAGGCTCAGACAGTACGAAATGCACTCTCTGACACACATTTGCTGGGAGACCCATCATAGATCCCTGCCTCAGCACCAGGATCCCACTGGAGAGGTCATCCATTAGAGCAGTAGCATAAAGAAATATTTCTTAAAAACCATGAGAAGTCTTTTATGAGGATTTGCTGGAGGGCAAAGTGGAGAATATTACAACTCCTTGGGTGGGGATTTTCCTGGTGCTTACCCTGGTTCCCTTTACTCCTGGACTTACCCCTGGCAGGAGGAGAGCTGGGAGCCCTGGTGGGCATTGCTGTGCCAGGGTCGTGGCTGTTCTGGAGCCAGCTGTAAAGAAACAGGCGTCATGTTGGACTCTGCACTGTCACAGCCAGGCTGCACACCGCGGGCACCCACGGGATTTGGTGCTCAGGTGCAGGAGCCCATGAGCCCACACAGAGCTCTGCAGGCTCTGAAGAGCAGCCTTGGCTGAGGGGCAGCCTGGGGATGCTGGGCTGGTGCTCACAGAATCTGAATGTAAAATAATAACTGGTGTTTCCCTTCATATCTGTGCTTCTGTATTCTCACCTACCTGACCTTGCTGATGATGCTGACCGAGCTTCGCTTCGTGCTGCGAGACTGAAACATGGAAAAAACAAATGTGCATGCTCCAACCATCCAGCACATAACATAGACAAACAATTCATGTTGGTGTTACTGCTGCATGGGATGTCTATAGGATGAGAAGCATTCCCACAAGGCTGGGAGGTCCTGACATGGGGTGATGGGCACATGCCCAGGCCATCCCTCGCTGCCACACAGAGACTTCTCCATCCAGAGAAGCTGTCATGGGCACTTTCTCCTGCAGTCAGAGCAGCTTCACCCACCTGTGTCTGGTGCCACACTCTCCGTAGCCAGTCAGGAGAAGTAGCTGAGAAAACTGCAAAGCACTACCAGCCTAATTATTACTACTACTAGGGATAAATGTTTTGGCACAGCAGAGAGCAGAGGGACCAGGCTGTTTGCTCAACAGCAGCTAAGACGAGGAACAGCATTGGAAAGCTGCAATTATAAAAATGTTCACAAGTGATTTCCAAACCACCCTCAAGCAGATGAAATGAAAAAGCAACTTCTACTCAGTACCAACATGAGTGTAAATATGCTCAAGGATCAAAAGGTGAGAGTGTTTGAGCTTCTCATCCTCACATCTCTTACCTCAAATATTTTTTTCTCCTGTTGAAACTCATTAGTGCTATGGAGCTGAGCTGCTTCTCAGCTCTGTGTTTGAACTAACCACACAGCAAGAACAAAAGTGAAGGTGGCTCCAGCATTCATTAAAGCTGATGGAGAAAGTTGAACCTGGGAGGTCCCAGCCCTCTCTGCCTCCTCCACACCTGTCCCTCCCTTCTCAGGTAAATGCTGGGGTTTAAGTGATGCTTGTCCTCACTGCTCTGCTGTCATTTAAATTTCTCTCCATGTGAATATTTATGACTCTAAAGCCTAACAAGTCTTGTGCCAACTGCATGTATCACTGCTTTTGACAGAGGAAACAAATAAAATCCTTCCATCCAGTTGTTGTTTCCATTCTGCATTTCACAGGGGATTATTTTTGGTGCTGGGCTGGTCCACAGCACATGGGTTGTGACTTGCTATGCAAACACCTTCTCACTCTGCCAGGCCTTCACACCTCACCCCTTCAGCAGCTGCTGCCCAGGACTGTGATTCCTTCTCAGGTGCCATGTAATCCTGCAAGTCTCTACACCGCTGAAACCCATCACCTTTTCTCTCCAGAGCAAAGACACACAGGAGCAGATGAGAGCTGCAACTCAGGAAAAGCCTCCATCTCCTCTGATGCAGGACTGGGAGCAGGCTGTGGGGGCTGGGGTGACAGCAGGGTTGGGCTCAGAGCTGGGGGCATTTGAAAACACAGTGTTAGTTCCAGGTTTGCTCATCAGCAGCTGCTTTGTGCCCATGGAGCACCAGGAGTTTGGAGTTACATGCAGCCAGGTTTGCAGCAATGAAGCTTTGGAGAGAACTGGCTCTTTCTGGAGCTATACTTTTTCTTTAGGGAAAACTGAGGTTCTACTCAAGCCACTGGGTTTTGCAAGAGGAGCCAAAGCTGCTGGGGTGCAGCAAAGATGGGGGCCAAGAGGCTTGGGCAAGTCAGGGTCATAGGAGTGGCAAGGCAGGGAAGGGAGGAGGGAAATGTGGGGCCTGTGGTGTCAGTGAGTGAGCAGGGCAGCTCCCAGCAGGAGGGGGATGCTGGGTGTCAGGGCTGGGAGCCCCAGGCTGAGGAATTCCAGTTGTGCAGTAAAAGCTGTGGCAGGTAAGAAAAGAAAACCTGGTTTAACACAGGACAGAGGCAGGGTTGTTTCTATTCGCGTTCAATTAAATCCTGTTTTGAAAAGCACAGTCCTCACCTTCTTCACCATCAGCTCTGTTGGAAATGTGCATGTTGGTCCTTGTGAAATCACTGCACAATTAAATATGCACCAGCTCCCTGGATAAGGCAGTTTTGCAGCAGTACAGCATAGCCCACCTGCTGCAAATGCACTTTGGGCTGGTTCAGGGAGAGGATGGGGTTTGGGGCAGCCTTGTCACTCCCCTGTCACAGCCTCTCTGTCCCACAGCTGCTGAGGGAGCCTGCAGTCCTACCAAAGGAAAAAAAATTGGATGCTGTTGGATGGGATAACATGGCCTGTAGTTATACAGCACTTTTCTGCCTGTTCACCCCATGGATGCACACCTGGGCCATCAGAAAATGCTCCCCCTCTTTCCCTCTCTACAAAACAGCCCCTGAGGAATCACTGGTCAGGATAAGCCTGCAGAAGTTGCTGCCTGTTCAGAAGCACTTCCAGACAAGAAAGAAAACCTTATCTAGGAATTTAGGTCACAGAGAGAGATAAAAGCTGTGCTGCTTCCATGGCCAATCTCATGGCAGGCTCTGCATTTGAAGTCACTGGCAGAAAAATCTCATTTATTGAGATCATCAGAACTGCCGAAGGGATTTGGATTAATTTGAATGGGGAATTGGTATCCAAATCCCACCGGCAGCTTTCAGTCTCAGACTTCACATCCTGTTCACAAGCAAACTGTGAGCTAACATGCAATTTTGCTTGCATGATCATGCAGCCTCTCCCTGCTGCAAAGAGTAAATGCAGTTGGACACAGAAAATCATGACCAGAATTTACAAACCAGAGATGGTGAGGCAGAAAGAAAATTGTCCCACTCTTCCCTCAGATTCTTGTCTTTTAAATAACAAAGATACCCATCAGCTGAAACCGAAGGCGAGGAAGCAAGAGCTCCACAAGCCTCTCTCTGCTGCTCAGACCTGAGCAGTGCAGGAACTGCTCAGAAACTCCTACAGCAGCCACAGCACAGAGAGCCTCGCCCACCCCAGGAGGGGCCTTTCTGAGCCCACACGGACAGCCAGCAAGAGACATGTTGATAAGAAACTAAAATATGAGCTAGAGCAGCGTGATTACAGACAGGGATATGCCATGAATGGGGCTCTCTCAGCCAGGGATTGTAATGGGAGAGACAAGTGGGAGCAGATCAAAGGGCCACACAAACAGGGAGATGCAGGAAGGGTATGAGCAAGGCTAGAAAAATCAGTCTCCAGAAAGGTCTTTAACTCTGAAGTTAAGATTAAAGCAGCTACTTTTGATTTAAGAAAAAACATCCAAATCTTAAAGCTCCAAGGAAAACTTAAAGCTCCCACCTTTTAAGGAGATCAGACCTGAGCCTGAGGCAAAACCCAGGCTGCCTCAGCTGAAAGCAGGGGCTTTGTGGGTGGTGCTTCAGGCTTTCCCCCTGCCCTGAAGTGCCTGCATTTGGGCCTAATCACTCATTGAGGGCATATTTTAATTAACTTCGAGCCTTCCTAAGTGGAGACTGATTTCATTTTTCATGGTGCAGAATGAAGTTAAACTGCATTTAGTGACTAAGCAGGAATCCCTTAGCTTTGAATGAAACCTTGACTGACCCATCAGCAATGTGAGTAATGGTAAAGGGTTTTGTATTTTCCATTTGCAGCTGTAACCACGGGCAGAAGAGAGCTCTGAAATGATGGCTGAAAGCTTTTCTGCTTGTGTTTGAAGAGCCAGAGTCTTCAGGCACAGCTCTCTGCCTTGCTCACCAGAGCCCAAGTATGTTTCTGTGGCTGGCACCACTAATGTGGGCCACAGTTGACAGCAGGGATGACCCCTGAGGCACCACATCATGGGCTTGTGGCCTTTCCCCGTGCTCAGGGATTCTCAAGTATAATCTAATTTTCTTGACACGAGCTAGAGCTGATGCAAAATACATGTTGTGTAAATAGAGAGATATTGTTCCTGGTAATTGCAGCCTTCCTGGAATTAATGGTCCTGGAGGCAATGCTTCCTAGGACTGTTGCGAAGAGCTGCAGAAAAACTGGGCATTTTTGGAATACCAGCTTGTTGCTACATAAAGTTTGACCAAATGCCATTTAAATCAAAGGGAGCCTTTAAGTGCTTTGGAATGGGCTTGTAATGGGAACAATTTCCACTGCATTTAAAGCACAGATTTCTAATAGCAGCTGATGAGGAAAATCAAAATATTCGTTTATTTATTTGTGTGTATTAGCATTGTATCAACTGTTTCTTGCCTTTGCTTTTAAATTAACCTAGCTGAAAGCCCATCAGCCTGCTGTGAGCTTAGCAAAAACTGTGTGTAAAGCACAAGGCTTTATCTGTCTGTGCCTCACACACCTGCAGTGGCTTTGTCCCTCGGGATCAGCAAATCCCTGCTCTGCAGAGCGGGTGGTCACGCACGGTGAGAGCAGAAGGAGCCAGCACGGACGCTGCCACATCTCATCTGGCAGCACAATGTGACATTTGCAAGTCAGCTGGGCTTAGCTGAATGTTTTGCTGTTTTTTCCTGGATGGTGAGTATGTGGGAGGGAAAATGGTTTATACCAGAGGTGCTGGGCTGCTCTCTGGAACTCGCTGAAAGGAGGCTGTAGCCAGGCGGGGGTTGGTCTCTCCTCACAGGTAACAAGTGGCAGGACCAGAGGACATGGCCTCAAGTTGTGCCTAGGGAGGTTTAGACTGGATATTGGGAAAAATTTCTGGATGTGTTGTCAAGCCCTGGAACAGGCTGCCAAGGGAAATGGTGGAATCACTGTCCATGGAAGTGTTCAAAAAACATGTCGATGTGGCACTTGGGAACATGGTTTAGCAGTGGGTTTGGCAGTGCTGTGCTGAAGTCAATGATCTTAGAGGGCTCTTCCAACCTTAATTATTCTATTTTATGTTTTTATGTCTTTCCAACTCACTCAATGAGCACTGGCTGAGCTACACTAGCTCAGCTGGAGAACAGGGAGATGCCACATCTCAAGTGTCCAGGCTCCAAAGCAATTACACAAGAAACATCAAATTTACTCCAGATGTTCTTCACATTCTCCCTCAGGCCATGCTATCTTTTTGTGCATCGAAAACTGCACAGAATAAATTGTGATGCTGGCCCCCAAATGCCCTTCGTGATTTAGCAGTGCCAGCCTCCCACCAGGCCCTGTTCAGCTGGGGGCTCTGTAAATGAACAGTGGCCATCCCTGACCTGCTGAGCCTTCAAACCACTCCAGCCTCATTAGTGGGATGAGCTGGGAGCTTCAGATTGAGGTTGATTTGCACAAAGAGCAAAGGAATTTGTGCACAAAGTGCACATGGTCCTTGCTCACAGCTGAGCCAGCTGTGAAAAACAGTGAAAAATACCTGTTTTTTAGGGGAAGCAAATACAAGCACATGTCCAGTTTTGAATCCAGAAACATCCAGGTCCTACTCCAGAGCCCAGTTTAGGACAGATGGGTGTGCAACAACTGGCATTGTTTGCAGATAAGAAGAGTTTGGTGGTACAAATAGTGTAGGTGAGGTCCTAGTCCTGCCCAGAAGAGCTGGTAGGGATGGGCAGGAGAGGCTGCAGCTGGGACTCTGCTGCTGCTCCCAGCCTGGTTCACTCCCAGCTCTCTCCAAAACATCACAACACCTGTTCCTTCAGGCACTCCAAGGTGACACAAAGCACAGCCGAGCTCTGGTGACATCTGAGCTGCTTAGTCAACGTTCAGCTTTCCTTCAGGTGTGGTGGGGTGTGAGGCATCCCCAGCCCTCGAGGGATGGGGACATCCCTGCCTCAGATGCCAAAGTCTGACCCTCCACACTGCCTCTGCTCAAACCTGGTTTGCTGGAACAAGGGCACACAGACAGAAAACAAAACAGCCTCCTTGCTGGGCAGGGTCAGCTCCTGGAATTAATTGCTGCAGGATGTCAACAAGATAAAATTCAGTGGGATTCAAGAGAGGATTAGACAGTCCTGTGATCAGGAACATTTGTGCAATGCTAACTGGGTCAAAGAAATACAAGAGAAATTAAGCGTTGTTCTTCCCTGAAGGGCTGAGCTGGTACCAGCTGGATTTAGAACAGATTCCTCCCCACCTCCCTTTCCCAGTCTTTTTATAGCAACGAGCAAATAGCAGGATGTATTGCAAAGTGTCTTCTCTTCCCTTAGAATAGTAAAGCATTGACTGCTCTAGGAAGTCCTCGAGACCAAAGTGACAACTGATCCATGCTACAGCACTCTGCAAAACCCTCTCCTTGTCATTTTGAAGGCAGAAAATGAAAGTTTCCTTTCTCTGCTGCCTCTAAGCTTCAGATCAACAATTTCTCAAGAAGGGAATGAACCGCACAGTAAACTGACTGCAGATGAGCTGCTTGTGTCTCCACCCTGAAACCCTTTTCTAAGCATAATTAACCAAATTAATTATATAACTGTACAATAGTGTTAACCAGAAAAACATGTGGGGTAAATAGCTGAATCCAAAAGCCAACAGTGGTATTTTAGGGAAATGTCGGGGGGATAATGGGAATGATGGCTTCTACCACCAAAGAGAGCAGAAGAGATTGGATCTTGCAACAAGGAAAAAAAGGAGCAAAATCCTCAGGATTCTGGAAGAGAGTTCACTCTCCAGGTTGGCAGACACTGCACCAGGAGTTCCAAGGTGGGAGCTGCCATGGAGGTAGAAGGTGGAGGCTGGGGCACTCAGTATAACCTTTTCCAGGATTTTGTTTTCCAGTAGGAAGATGCTGACAAACATCCATAATCTCTGCACATTTTTCTGACACATAAAAGCGCTCCTGGCACAGTTGGCCAGAAGGCACAAGGCACTGCATGTGACAGCAAGGGCAGTGCAGCTGCTCCGAGCACATTGGTTCACTTCATTAAATTTCACTGTCTTCAACAACAGGATTCTGAGAGAAAAGTCTCGCTGAGGCTAATGCTGGCAACAGAAAATTACCTGATCTCAGACAGGCAGCAGCAATCTTTGGATTCTGTGCCCAAAGACAAAGCCTCCTTCCTACAGTTCATTGCAAAGGATACAGGATAGAAAGGAAAACATGTCAGCGTTTAAACATCACCCCATTAGGCTTGGCAAAATTCGTGATGCCCATTGTATTCAAAATTTTCATGGTATCATAGAATGGTTTGGACCTTAAAGATCATTTTGTTCCAACCCCCTGCCATGGACAGGGACACCTTCCACTATCCCAGGTTGCTCCAAGCCCCATCCAGCCTGACCTTGACAATTTCCAAGGATGGGGCAGCCACAGCTTCTCTGGGCAACCTGTGCCAGGGCCTCACAGGGAAGAACTTCTTCCTAATACCCAATCTAACCCTGCCCTCTGTCAGTGTGAAGCCACTCATTTTTGTATTTGTTGCCAAAATTGACAAAGAAACAAACCCTCCCCAAACTGCCCCACCGCATTTTGTTGCATCTAATACTAATTCTAGCAATTTAATTTCAAAGGGAAATTCAAAATGTTTTTATTGTTTCTCTTTTCCCTGTTCTTCCAGGAATAGCAATGGCTAATAGGGCCTGTCCCACTTTGTCAGACTGAGAGCTGTAGGGGCTGTGAGGTCCCAGCTATCAAACCAAACACTGTAATTAGCCTTTGTTAGAATTCTTTCCTTTCTCACCAACAGTATCAAGCACCACATTTACATGGCAGTTTGTCACACACGTTTGGGTTTTTTTTAGAAAAGTGTTTTTTGCTTGGACCACAATAAAACAGCTGGACTCTTAGATTTTACTGCTCCTGGTACAAGCACTCACATCCTGACCCACACGAGCTCCCAAGGTCTCTCAGCTCCATTGTAATTCAACAGACAACACAAACTTAGGTATCTTTATGGATCAGGGCCTTTGAAGATACATTTAAGAAGTCATTGCTCTCAGAACCTTGTACAGAGTGTTCCAGGCCAGCAGTAGGGTACTTTTAAAATCACTATGAAAACAAAGCACTGCACCACAGGCATTCCTTTTCCTGGGGACAGGAGGGAACCAACCCACCTGACAAACTGAAGGCACATTGCTCATCCTGCTGGGGAGAGGAGCTCCAGGCAGGACAAGGCCATGGCTCTGTACCCTCCTCAGACCATTTGATCTGCCTGAATGCAGAGTAGTTTTACCCTTTCTAAAGTCCTTCAGCTCATGGGATGAGATTGTCACCTGCAGGACAAGAGGGAGTAGAACCCAGAGTCCGAGCTGGGGCCTGCAGGTGTGACCTGCTCCACCACCCAGACACCCAGGACATTCAGCAAGTTGCTGGTTTTGGGAGTTATTTCTGCTTTCTGTAGAATGGGAATCATTCCTACTTAGAGTAAGAAGATTTGTAAGATTAGCCAAACATACCAAAAAAAAAATTATATAGAAACAGATTTTTCAGAGCCAGCAAAGAATCACAGAGATAAAAGAGGAATGTGTGGCAGTGCTAGGTGGTTCTTTATTCATTTAACCAGCTCCTACAGGACATGAGTAATA
Source organism: Aleadryas rufinucha (assembly GCA_013397815.1). Taxonomy (NCBI): domain Eukaryota; kingdom Metazoa; phylum Chordata; class Aves; order Passeriformes; genus Aleadryas; species Aleadryas rufinucha. Next base: position 81,698 of record VZTH01009593.1, on the reverse strand, counting down.
CAGGGACAAATGTAAGGGAAAGGCTGGCTGACTCCTGAGGATGATGGAGCAAGTTGAAACTGCAGTTTTCACACCATCAAATTGAAAGCTTAATTAAATCGTACAGCCATGCCAGAGACTCGGCACTGGACCCAGCAAGAATGCAACCTCAGTTCAGTGGAATGTGAATCCTGTGTTGGTTGCCACAGGTCAAACACTGCCCTTGTGCCTGCAGGGCTTCGGAGGGTTAGGACAGGTCTCAGGGAAGACAGCCTGTTCCACATGCACACGTGGTAACTTCATTTTTCTGTACTCCTGATTATGTTTTCCCAGTGAAAGCCCAGTGGAGTCAATGGAAAATTTCCTGTTGGCTGTCTTGGGCCAAGACCCAAATTTCTACCTTTTGTTCATCTCCCTCTTCCCTCACTGGTCTGTGGATAAATGATTCCACCCGAGGGAGAAAATGTTACACAGGGTAATCCCAACCCTTCCTGTCATCTATTACCTCAGCTTACACCAGAAACATCCTAGTTTGCTACCTGCAAGCATTAGCAGGCACAGCCCCCACTAACACAGGGGTACAGCCTCTCAGAGGGCACCTAAGGCACTAAAAACCTTCAGCTGCCTCACACACCAACTGAAAACACTGCAAAGGACATGAAAATACATAAATATGTGAAGTCAGAAACTGACAATCAAAGAGCAGTTGAAGGATAAGCATGTTTGATTTGATTTTCTCTCACTGGGCAATGCATGCAGACTTTTTACTGGGTGTAGTTGTTATTATTCACTGGAAAACTGTGCAGCCATTAACCCAGCACTGCCAAGCCCACCCTGTCCCCAGGTGCCACAGCTACAAGCCTTTTAAACCCCTCCAGGGACGGCCACTCCACCACTTCCCTGGGAAGCCTGTTCCAGTGCTTGAAGAAATTTTCCATGAAGAAATTTTCCAGGGAAAGCTAATATCCAATCTACACCTTTCCTGACAGACCATTTCCTCCTGTCCTGCTGCTGGTCACCTGGGCAAGAGACCCGCCTGGCTACAGCCTCCTTCCAGAGAGCTGTAGAGTGGGATGAGGCTTCCCCTGGAGCTCAGTTTCCAGAGGTATTAACCAAGGCAAATATTCACTCTCTCTCCATTGGTTCCCCTTGCACAGTAACCTGTAATTCATATTTCTGAGACTGCAGCAGCTGTTCCATGGCTGGCAGCACATGCATCCCATGACCCACGTGGGTGCACAAGTGTAGCAAGAACTTGGTTCCCAGCATCCCACCACCACGCTGGCCAGGAAGAACTCTCACAAGCCACTGGAGCCTGGCATGTTCCCAGAGCACAGAAAACTGCAGAGAAAACTTAAACTAGATGAAAAAATGTGGTAGCCTCATCAAGTGACTGACATGTAACTTAAATCTCTGTGGTCACTAAAACCCAGGAGGAGGGTATTTATGTTTTTATTTTCTGTAGTGTGTGCTTTTTTACAATAAACATTTAGCATTTTTTAAATATATCAGTACTGTCCACTGATATACCAGGAAGATTTAACCAAAATATACTGTCTTATCTTTTAAAAACTGATAATCTGCGTGAACATTAGGCTTATTTTGGAACAAGAAAATATCCAAGTGTACCAAAGATCCCTATAATAAGCTTAATTAGACTTACTGCTTTCCATACAGAATAAGGGAACATTTAGAAAGCAAACAATTACTGCCTTTGGGTTAGGAAGGGAGGATGAAAAGTAAGAAAATAACCAGAACACTCACCTTTAGAGAAGTATGGCTTTTCCCAAAAGGTCACTCCAGGTACCTGGTGTAGTCTCTTCCTTTCCACTTACCTTTTTCTGTTCCTCCTCTTTTTCTCTTTCTCTTTGGGCTCAATTCCACAGGTTTTAAAGTTCTTCTGCTTCACCAGTGCCAGTAGAACAGACAAGCCACACAATCAACTGCTCTGATTTGGGAAATTCTCCCTCTAGAAGGCCCAAATCCAACTTTTTTCTATCACTGAAGAGCCAGTGGACACAGGGTAAGAAGAACCAGTAACCAGAGAGACTGTGTAGTCAATTCTTTTAAAATAGCTGCAGTTATTTTACTGCAAGTTAAGGAAAGACAAGATTTCTTTGTCCTGGCTGAGGACGACAGGACACAAGCTCAGCTCAGTCCTTTGCCTTTGAGGGAGAGATGCTGTTTTCTCGGTACATCCTCTGACAAGGACACTGGCCTCCCTGTTAATTTTGGCAGTTTCCCCACAAACAGCTCTCCCCATACTTACATGGCAGGTTTGCAGATACTATTTAAGAGCTTGTAAACTCTAATCTGGAACCATATAACAACTATACTCATCTGAAAACATAACATTAAATAGATTAATGCAGCAAGGGAAGGCCCTAGTGAATGATTTTGTCACTGAGGAACAAGCAGGTCCTTTTCATTCCCATCATGACAGCTGGATTTATAAATCCAGTATTAATTGGCATGGATGTCACCAAACCAACTGCTGCCACTAAAAAAGGTTAATCCCTGGGGCCTGAATTTCCACAAACATTCTTAAGAATAATTCTACAAGCCACAATTTGTGCATGGCACTAAAATAGGTTCAGGCTGTGTGCAGCTGAAGCCTGTGTTTCCCACACCACCTAGTGGCAATCCTGCAAATGTGATGGGAATTAACATCTCACCCACGAGACAAAACCAAAGAGAAATTATTGCTAGGCCTGCAATGGACTCATCACACTGCTTGGGGACTTACAGCTGCTTCAAGGCAGCATATTTTAAACACACTGAGGCCTGTGGTATTTATGGGAACGCTGAACTAGATCATTTATCTCACAGCAAAGCAGCACCAACATACTGAATATGGGCTCTGAGGAGGGCAGTAGTGCCAGGAGAGGTCTTGGGTGCTTCAGTGCTACACACACACACACACATGCTCTGATGTTTGCTGCTGCCAGTGCTGGGAACATCACACCAGCCATGGTGAGGCTGCACTGTTACACAGACACTGAGACAGAGGCACCCACAAAAAAGGAACGTGGTATGAAAATACACCAATGGCAAGAGTTTGCTGAATCTCATTCCAGAAAAAGAAGATGGAAAAAGTCTTCACTTTGTTCCCCTGCCATGGTAAATTAATGAGGTATTTGAATCCCTTCCTGCTGTCAGACCCCAAGTCTACTCACTGCTCCAGAAGCACAAAGAGGAAGGAAGGAGCGGGGTGTACAGGACCAAGGCAAAACCACCACTGCACAACTGCCCTCACAGACTGAGCTGGAAGGCCAGAGCATGGCCAGCTATGAAGACAAGGGGTTGAGCTCTAAGTAAGCTGGGACAGGGTTCTCCACAAGCTCTCGAGGCGTTACTGACCATGCCTTCACTTTGCAATCCAAACCCAACTGGAGCAGATTTCTGGTGTGCAGATCTGGAAAGCAGCAGGAAGCACAGCACGGCCTTTCTGGGATTATCAAGTTCCTTCTGCTTCCATTATACCCTTCACACACTTCACTCACTTTGGCTGTATCTGTAACTCTTGAGAAAGAGCTTTAGGAATCAAGTTAAAATATGAATTAGACTTCAAGAAGGTTTGAAACAGATACTGGATTTATTGGTCAGCTATGAGTAGGAAAATACATTGGTAAAGAAAAAGAAGACCCTGTATATAAATATAATACTAACTAGTTAAAATTTGACCAAGAAGAAAGTTCCACTGAAGAGAACAGTAAAAGCCCTTGTTTACCATCAGACCATATTCAGTTTCCCATTTATCTTATTGAAGAGCTGCCTATAGACAAATGCAACATTCTTTGAGCTTAGTGCAGATAATGTGCTGGTTTTTGTTACATGAATGGTAAACAAGAGTTAGTCCAGTGCATTACACATTATACAGAAGTACTGTGAATAAAGACTAAGATATTCTATTTTAGACACTACTTAAACATACCAAGACACTTAAGTGTTACAAATTTATGCAACCAAAAGAAAAGAATAGCAGTTAACATACTAAAAAATACTGTGTCTGGCTGGATGAGAAAGGCTTTGCTACTGAAGCGGTTAACTGAATTTTTCAAAGTTTTACAGTGTAATTAGTTTTCTTTTTTCCCCTCCCCCACAACGGTGTTGCAATTATTTTGTCTTTCATACAGGTTTCGCGTGGTTGAAAAAGCAAAGCATAAGCTATTTTCTAAGCCTGCTCTAAAAAAAAACCAACCTTAAGAGATTTACTGAAGTTACATCAAAGATGCACACAATGTTCCTAAAATCGGTTCAGTCAAATGCTAGCCAAATTTACCTTTAATTTAAAGCTGCTATAAGGACAAAATAATTACAACACACACCAATTTATATGCTCTTTCCCCCCCTACTTGTGTTATATTAAAAGTAGTAACTTGTGGTATTAGTCTTGTACTCTAAACAATTGTTTTAGTCAAAGGTGTAGTTCAATTTACACTTTCACACCCAGAATTCTTGGTAAATGTAAATAAAACTAGAAAAGATATGGCAGAGTGTACTTTAAGTGGAAAAAAGCCTGGTCTTAGCTAAATAAATCCTTTCAACCCCAAGGATGTTCTGTGACTTTTGCTATGTGCTTTTACAACAAGAACACTGAAGGTACATTATGGCAACACCCAAAACCACCTCGAATAAAAATACTGCAAATAACCATTTCATGTTAAAAACTATGAAGCAAACATTTTGATTTTGTGAAGACACGGTTTATTGCCTTATTCTATGTTATAGCTGGAAATTGAGACTTTTGAGTTAGATTTGTTTGACACAAGAATGTATTTTCTTTGTAAGATTGTTTGACAAAGTTTATCTCAGCTCTGTTTTGGTGCCATCTGGTCTTTCCCTATTTTCAAAACATTTCTCCTTCCTTCCTTCAGCCCCCAAGTCACAGCTGCAGTCCAGTTAAAACCCAGTGAAGTCAAAGGAGTGTCTTCAATGGATTCAGAGGGTTTTCAATCAGGACCTGACAGACTACTATAAAAGCTGGAGGAAACGGTTATTCAAATGGACCCTTAGACCATAAGGTGACTAAGCAGGAACAGTTGTGTCTCCAAAAGCACAAAGGGCCACATTTTCACATGCTGTCATAAATTCAAATTTTTTTAAGACTAAGCAATAGAGGAGAACACATACTGGATAAAGCTCAAACCTTTAGAATCTAACAAGTGCACTCAAGCTCCAGCATCTATTAAAGTAAATTATCCCCCTCTAAAAAAATACAAAATGAGTAAGTGCTTCCCTTCCCCTTCTGTAAAGCTTTCTGGACTCCTTACACAATCCAGATATCAGAAAAGAAAAATAGTTTGCTTAGTCTGACAAGCTAAATTGGCTCATCATTACTGGAAATTGTCATGATGTACATTACCAAGACATCATTAAGGAAACATGAGTAAAACACCTTTTATTCACACTTTACAAAAAAACCCCAAAAAACAAACAGAAAAAAAAATAACACTACGCATTAAATCTACTACAGCAATACTACCAGCATTTCAATGTACTGATTATAAACTGGACATGTTTGGTGTTTTTACAACTAAAACCAAAACAAGATAACCCCAAGAGATCAGGTCCCAGACAAGGATTCAAGATCAAAATTCCTCGTATTGAAATTTTAAAATGTACATTTTACACATCCGAACTGTTTGTAATTTTTACTTTGAGCTTAAAACAGAACGGTTTGAGCACACTTGTGTGCTGACTACTTTTCAATAAAATTTTGAATCATTATTACCAATTCACTCTCTTATATATAAAAAATTCACAATATTTAGAAAGTTTTCTCTTAATGCTCAGTGTCCTTTTGCTTCCCTGCCCGCAGCTGAAACAAAAGCTGTTTAAGACCAAGCTCTATCTCCATTATTAATTTTTTTTTTTACACATTTGATTATTCAAGTTGTATTAGTTTTGAGGAGATGATGAATTCCCCTTTTTAGGATACAAATAGACAAGTTAAACTTGTAAGCTGTTACATACTTGGCTTCAAGACACAAATGGCACTGAGGGTACACTGTAACTTCGGTCTTGCTTGACACTTTAAAATAAGACTTGGTCACTTTAAAAAATGATCTGAAGAATTGTCTTTGGGACCTGTATTGAAAATGCATTTATTTTACACTGCTTCATTAATAGAAAATGTAGGGCTAGGTTTTTATCTTCAAGGAATTATACTTTCAGAAACTGAGGAACACACAAATGAAAGAGAATCCACATGATAGTAACTCTTAGTGGGAAAAACGGCACTGTGCAATGACACTGAAAGAAGCAGTGCATGGGCATTAGAAGCTAGAAACTGTGTACCCATAACCTGAACATGTTCCAAAGTGTGATATTCAATGCTTCACAAAGGAAAAAAGATGCCACAGCTTATACAAAAGTATCTTCATAAAATTTTCACAAGTGTTAACATTATTTAAAAAAATAAAAGAGGATGCACAGGATCTCTCTGCATGCACAGGCAGTGCTAGTTGAGAACAAATTTAAGCAGGCACAGTGGAGATAGGACAAATATTTAAAACAGAAATGAAGAAGCTGTACACAAGTATCCCTAGATTTTACTTCAAAAGTTAGAGATGAGAAAATGTCTGAGTGTATACACATCAGCAATAACATTTAATCCATACAGGTCTACTTATATTCACTGCTCAGCTTATCTGTTCTGCGAGAACTCTATGCCTCTTTCTTTTTTTTTTTTTAATCAGAAATAGAATGTATTTAGTTATCTCTGTAAGATAGTAAGATTTTACAGGTTTGGATTTTGAAAGCAACGTTCTCAATTGAACTTAAAAAGTAGTATAAAAGGGCTAACGAAACCCTAACAGTGCAAATCATTAGCAGAGAAAACCTGTGACAACCTCTTTTACACGCTGGCCTTTATAACACATGAAAACAGATAAAAATTTAGCCTTAGTTTACAATACAATCATTTTCCAAATCTGATTTTTCTTTTTTTTTTTTTAAAGTACAAAATCTCATAAATCAGGTTTTCTGTTGTTCATATACAATCAATAAAGGCTAAATTCAAATTCTATATTTTACAAACAAGTCTGAAAAAGGAGGGAGTGAAGTACGGAGAATGTTCTGTGGATGTTCCTACTGGCCTCAAAAAAGTAGTGCTACAGATAACTGTGCAAAGAGAATACACTGTATAACAATTCCCTATTTCAAGGCATGAAAATGTCAGGTTGGAGAAAAGAAACAGGAAGGTTAATTGTAACGTATTAAAGAAAGGTGCAAATGCACCAATCGCTGTGGAACAGTATACAAAGTATCTTGGGCTCAGAATTGTGTCTGTTGATAGCACCTGGCTTTTACTATGTCTTTAGCAAATAATTAGATTTAAGATTAAGATTATTAAGAAAAAAAATCCCTGTTGGCCATACCTCACTCCTCTATATTCAGATTTTACAATTGTACAAGTTAGATTGAGGTTGCCCTCTAAAACGTATTTGACTACCTCCTGCCAGGGAGATGGATTCCATTTACAGGAGGCAGGAAAGGCAGCAAAAGCTCCAGTTGTGCAAAAAGTGAGAAGTGGTCAGAAGGGATGAGTGGATGTGGACAACCACTTATATTGTTCTCTATTAACCAATGATGATCCAAAGGTCCAAGAATGCCAAGTATGTTTAGCTGAGGTTTAGAGTAGAAGATGTAATCAATAATACCCTAAAACAAGAGAGGAAAAAAGATTATTGTTACTAATTTATTCTTGTCCCAAGTTATTCTTCCAAACAAGAGGTGAGCTCAGTGTTACAAGTAATGAAATATCCTATTCCTTCTCTAAAACACATCATCAGTTTAGGAGATTTCTTCTTCCTAGGTCCCGTGGGATGCTCAATATAGATTAGGAAAACAAAAGAAAAGGCCACTCTTTATCACTTCTGCTATGCTTCTGTGGGTTTCAATTTCCAACCTCCTACAGAGCTTCAAATCACATTTAGCTGATTTTAAAGAAGAAAAAAACCATCTTTGTTTTCCCTGGGCAACAAAAACCTGAGAGTTTTCCAGAAGCACCATGGATTATTTCCTTGCAGTTGACACTTTAAGTACCCCTGTCATTTAGCTCAGAGTATTAAAACACAAACTCTCACTGCTTACAGGGAAGGTTAAGAGCACCCTAACTCTTGCAAAGCTATTTTAAGTTACTAAAAAGAATAAGATGGTTTCCAGGAGACTGAAGCATTGGGCATTCTAGTTTGCTATGTTTTAAGTATAAACTTGGTGAACTTAGCTACATAGATTAATTTATATAACAACTTCATAGAGCAAATCACATTAGTTACACTTGAAAATGAAAAACTTCCAAAATATAAGCAAGTCCTCACCTTGAAGTCAAATGTGTAATTTGTATAAGGCATTAGACCATTCTCATAGGCACTCTTCAACTTGAAACCATGCGTAATTCTTCCATTTGTTGTCCCATTTTTTCCATTACAGCTGAAGTTAGTAAGACTTTCATTGTATCTCAGTTCCTTAAAATCTTTGTGGTTTGTTTCCACTCCACCAGTGCTCAAATACTCAACGACACCTACGAGGAGACACATTACAAACAAGAAGGTATTAACAAGCATTCAGCAAGTAAGTGTGGGTAGGTACTTCAAGTCAAACATGCATCTTCAGGCTTTATATAAGCAAAACCTTAACAATACACAGTACAATCAACAGAAGTTCTTTTAAAATACTGCAGGACAATGTATACAGATATGAAGAGCAAATGTCACTCAGAACAAAGAGACATGCTTTGATTAGAAAAAAATGAGAAGGTTAATAAAGAATAGATTGGTAAGGGGAAGATGAAAAAAAATCCGAAGTAAAATTCTATCAGTGCTAGTTACTGGCTGCTTCTTCTTGCTTTTATACTCAGGTCCTGCCATTCAAAGTTCTTCAGCTAAAGTGTTGCAGAAAAGTCAACTTCTGAAACACTGCTTCAAAAGAAGTTAACTTAAAAGAGGCTGAAAAGCCAAACTGATTAGATTTATGTCATAGAAAACTATGATTGTGCCTCAATTTCAGAATAGCTGTGTTAAAGTTCCGGAAGGTAAAAGAAGCAGTTAGTTGTTCTGAAGACACAACCAGACACATGAACTGGTCATTGCAATCACCACTAGTGATACTGGCCTTCCTGGGATCAAACAGAATCACATTCTCATTACTGCTGAGCAGTAACTGCTCCTTAAAACCTTAACACAAGAGTTGCCAAGATGAGGCCAGAAGGAAGAGGACCAAGAATGGAGATTATTATATTGAACAACCAGCAATAAGAAGGAAGGATGGCTCCTGAGTACAGCACTTCAGCTGGGTACCTGAGAAAGCCAAGGTGGCAGTCACAGAAAGTGCTCTTTTCTTGTACTTTATAAAGTTGCCACCAAGTCAAGAAACAAAGTTCCATGTTAGTAAAGACCTCTGAGAAGTCCCCTTCTGAAGGGGATGTGTTGAATTGTAATAGTTCTAAAACATTACAGAAAATGATTGTATGGTAGCAAATTTAAAGGTAAAAAAATTATCTTTTCATGCTTAAAATTAAGAAAATCCAATTATCAGCAACAAACTCATGGTTTTCAGTTATTTTTGGAAGATATCTTAAAATACAGGAAAAAAGAGGAAAAATAAGTCAGTGGAAATGCTTCTGAAAGACCAGACACACAGCACAGGCAATAAGGTCACTCACACATGAAACAGTTCTACCTTCTCTCCCTTCTCTTCCCTTAGTACCTCTAGAGCTTATATTACCAAACAATGCATTCTCTAAGCTGAAAAACTTAAATTGTTACACACTTGAAACAGTCTAAAGAATAAGAAATAGAACTCTTACCAGAGTCTGGTAGAGAATTGAGATCTGCACACAGTACAAGTGGAATGGTTCCAAGTTCTCCCGAAACACCAGGTTTGAGACTACGAGAAGCTTTATCAATAATGTTCTTTACCTCGGACAGGAACATCATAGTCTGAACCAGCTTCACATCAGAATAATCTGGGTCCCAATGCATATGTGCATTAGCTACAAGAACTAGCTGCTTTTCCATCCCAAGATGTGGCTTTCCAGCTAAAATTTAAAACCAGTTATTTATTTAAAAATCAGTCAGCAACAGAAAACACTGTTGCAGAAATTTAAGCAAAACATTTGAGGGGACAAAAAAGTAAAATACTAGTATGACTTCAAGAGGGTTAATACCATTTGAATGAAGAGGGTCAGATAACTCCTCTTACATTTAACAAGTGTTTTGGTTGATATAAAGCATTAGGAATGATATTTCACATTCAAGACCATTAACAGACTATCTTGTTACATGTAATGCTTTTGTATTCACTGAAAATTAACATAAGTAACAGATAATCCTAATTACAGGCAAATAGTGTTGTTCTAAAAAATTACAGCAGCTTTCCTCAGGCTATGATAGCAAACAAGCTCTGTTCATATCTTATTAGGCAGCGAGCTTTGAATTCTAAGTTATCCACATTCTAAGTTACCTCTCTTTCTAGAAGTGTTTCTTGAAAGGCTTGTTTGCTACAACCTAAATTAATAAAATATCATTTGGATAAATATTAACACAGGTTGAGTAGGTTCCCACTGTGATACTTATAAAGCCAATTTACATTTCCTAAATTAAGAATGACAGGGCAGAACAAACAGGTTGTATAAGCACTACAGTAGAAAATTAGTTAAAATAACGCAGGTACATGATCCAGAAAAACACAACTAACACCACCTGATTCTTTGATACTTGTACATAATTTTAAGAAAAAAAAAGTCCCAAAACCAAACAACAAAATCATTCAAACTCAAGTCTTTATATCTTTTTTTTCCTTAAAAAATACAAGTGGGGAAAAAAAACAATGCCAGCATTTAAACAATATGACTTTTCCCCAAAATTCTCTTTTGAAATAAATTTGTCTGAATATACAACCTGCAAAGCCAAATTCACCTGCAAAACCTAGTTTCTCTTGTTTACTATGATGAAAGTAATTTTTTTTCATTTACAAAATACCATCTATTAAAAAAATTAATGAAATGGGACTTACATGACATTTCTATCAATTCCTTTCGCAGTTCTAACAGAACAGCAACTCCAATGTTATCTTTTGTCATAACTCTGTTCAGCATAGCCTCTGAACCTTCTGAGTTTGCCATTGCTAGTTGATTGAACTCAACAGTATGCTTTTGAACCAAAGTAAATCTGAAAGAAAAACATCAATTTATGTTTTTTCAGCAGCCAGATACAGTAGGAAATGTTATCTGTAATTCTCCTTTTAATTAAAAAGCTCAAACACATTTATGATGTGAAAATCTCAGCCAGTCACATCATTTCATAAAATCCTAAACTGAAATCAAGGGACAGAGTTTTCCTAGCAAATTTCATGTAGTCCATTGTACCTTAGTTACAATTAAAACACTTTTTTGAGAGACAGAGGGGTATTTTAGAAAAGTCATGCTTGTTTCTAACTCTGCATCTGCTCCTAGTTCAAATATGCAGATTTAACAGAGAGGGACTAATTAATTTTCCAAGCCACTAGGTATCAAACCTGGCACCTGCATTTCCTTGTGGATACACAGGAATGGAAGCAGGAAGGGACATTATTACCATGACATCCAGAGTTGTGCAAGTGCAACATGACACAACCAGTAAGTGCTGCAGCTCTTAAATGAATAGGGGTTTTTTACAGAAGTGTGCAGTGATCCCTCATTGTTTGCTTTATCAAAGGCTAATGTATCAAAAAGTCAATGTCATCTGAGGCCTTATTTCAGCAATTTGGGAGATTATAAATTTCTTTCCTCAAAAAAAAAAAAAAGAAAAAGAAAAAAGAAAATCTGCTTCAATTTTCATTATTTCCTTCATTTTCTATTATTACCACCTAATGGCTGGGACACACACACTCAAGAAGTGAAGTATAATTTAGTGAACTCCCAACCAGCACTGCTCAAACAGAATGAAATCCCATTCAACTTAAACAAAACTTCAAGGTTAAATTTTTTATTGTTAGTTCAACACAGAATGATCTCTCTCATACAAACCACCCTTCCCAGGGATAGGAATGCTCTGTGTGAAACCCTGCCCGGCCACAAAAGGGCAATTAAAGCCCAACTGTTTGAGCTATAGACCAACCTGAGAAATTATGTAAAAGACAGCAAGAGACAACAGAAAGTTTAGCAAACCACATCACTTACTTTTCTGTTTTGAAAAATATTGCACAACCGTCAACATGTTTTCTTTCCTGTTCTGACATTGTCCTAGCTCTAGATTTTGGACTGAAGAATCCATTATAGCCACGTTCTTTCAATTCTACCAGGAAAAAACTGTAGTACTGCTCCGTTTCAACCTCCTGTAAAGTTAAGGCAGCACAGCATGAACGTACTATTAGCAAAATATAGAAGACAGATATTATTTAGACTCTTCAGAAGTGTAAATCACTTTCAAATTAGATTTAAGGGGAAAAAAATCTAAGAATTAAGTACATCAGAGAATGCAAATTCAAGAGCAATATCCCTATTTTAAGAAAATATAAATGAATTTCTGTAATCCCTGGAGTTATGATTATCTCAAGCCTCTTATTTGAAAATGTGTCAATTACAGCCCCACATACACACACAGGCACAAAGACACCCCCACGAACATTGCTTTGATCAGGGGCTGCTGGTTCCCATTCCAACTGCGGGGGCTGAGAGCCTTCTTTTGATGTCACGCAACAAATAATGTTCTAAACATCGCTTCTTTTTCCTTTTGTTTGCAGAAGGTTTTGAAAACAGACCGTTTACTGTAAATACACTCAATGTGAAGAAACCAGCACATGGGAATAGGAAAGAAATAATGGTGTATTTTTTACCTGCAGACTTACGATGTCAGCATTGCAGCTCAGTATTTCCTGCATAATGGCTTTTTTTCTGTATTCCCAGTTCAAGGCCCAGGAGGGACAATAGCCATACAGCTGCCGGGTGGCATATTTGTCACAGAGGACGTTGTAACACATGACAGAGAACAAGGCTGCAGAACAATAATTTTACTTACACACTGATAGATTAAAAAAAATACACAATTATGTTCTTGACTTTTGTCTTATGTAAATTTATCAATTCATGCTTCATTTGTTTCAACCAAAACACAGCATGTGTATCTGTGCTAAAAAAAATTGTTAGTTCTTCTAGGGAGACAAATTACATGTTTGGACTTATGGCAGCTGTCTTCTAGCATTTAATTAGGAAACAAACACCCCCCTTTATATGGTTAACACAGTAAAGAGCACACAAATGTGTTTTATGCTAAGTGGTGCTGTACTGTGAAAAGCCCAAAACAAAGTAAGTGTATTTGAACACTTATATTTGCCAGCTACACAAAGGTCTGCAGGCCTACAATCAGATTCTTTAAAATCTACCTTAATTATTGCCACCACAAAGTGTAACAGATCCAGAGGCAAGGCAAGGATCCTTTCACACAAAGGAAAAGTGTAGGCAAATGAACCCCCCAAATATTTCCACCTCAAAAAGCCATTCAGGCATAGGACAAGAAATATCTCATCTCTGTATTAATGTGAAACAGGAGTAATAATGAGGCAGTCTGGGGCAACTTGACAGGTAATCCAGCAGCATGGATTTGGAGGGTTGTTTTGTTGGGTTTCTGGGTTTGGTTTTTTTTCAAAAAGCACTTTAAGAATTTGTCGTACAACAATGAGATACCTGGAAGCTCCTCTCAAATGCAGAAAAAAGAAACAAAACCATTGTCTGAAGATGCAGAAAACTGAGGAAAAGAATTTTGGGATGACTGGGGTCAATGTCTAGCATTTTGAAAACAAATAGGTGACAGCAAAATAGCAGCTGCATTAACATCATGATCTTTGAAGCAATCACCTTAATAACATGAGAAAGTAATGTACATCAGTACTGAAAGAGAGGACATTGCAATAATTGAGAGATACACTAAGATTTTTGGTGTGCAGGTAAATAGAAAAGGCTGTATTTTAGACAATTTATGCAGGAAAAAAAAAAATTATTGAAGAATTAAACATGACCTGAATCCCAACAGCAACAAAAATGCTGAATCAAGGATGATACCCTGGTTACTTAAAACAATTCCACATTTTTTAAAAATCATGCTCAAATGCTTCCACAGTTTTGTTCTTCAACAAATGCTAAATTAAGCCTGTTACAATTCCACTATTTAACTAATTGTGGACAACAGTTTCAATTCCTGTGAGGGGGATGTTAATTAAAAATAAATTACTTTAGAGTAAAAGATGGGTAAATCTGGAACAGGTGTTCCAGTTGGGCTAGAATGACTTCAGCTGGCTGGTCAGCACTGCAGAGATGATTGGTTAATTTAAACATTAACTTTTTTTCCAGTGAAGATCAACAGCTTTTAATAAAAGGAAAACAGAAGAAATGAGAAATCCTTGAAGTGTTACAGTACCTGTTGGTCTTGTACGGTCTGGTTCTTGCAACATAATCCAAGATCTTGGAGGTGGCTGTTCTGTCGAAACTATGGGAATATTTTAAAATAGAGATACAACAAGTGATAATCACATTTATTTTACACAGCAGAAATAAATGTTTTAAGAATGATCACTTACTTCTTTTTGCAGTACCTGCCAAATTATCAAGCAAATAGTTCAGTAGCCTTCGTGTCCCATCTGGTTCCTGATACAGGTTCAGAATATCCTGTGTAAGTGGGTTTCCTACAAACCAATTCACAGGAATATTGAATAAAATATACAGAACTATTACAGACTTGCATATCAGTGTTGAAAGCTGACATCTTGGGGAAAAGATCTACTATGAACTACTCTGGGGTTTCAGATCTCAGGTCTTCAATCCCACAAAACTCTGAATGTGTGGACAGCCCCAGTGAAGTTTAACAACATTCCCTGCTGATTCTGCCTTGGGACTGAGCACCCCAAGGGTGGTCCTTGGACTATGAGCAGTGAAGAACTTGTGTGGTACAACAGGCAGAGCTGATGAGCACAAACACAGGAGCCACCTCTGCTCAGTGTGAAACACCCACCAGCAGTTGATCTGACAGTCAGATCTCAGCAGAGACTCTGCCATCTGCCAAACATAAGCAGATTGCAAAAGTTGTCATGGACAACACACTGCAACTGCCCTGTTTTAAGGGGGAGATAAACAGACTTTTGAGACTTAACAGTATTTAGAGGTATTATATCTCTCAGTGCTTCTCATTTTGTGACTCAAAATTCCCCAAGGTCAGCAATTTTATAGCTAGAATCCATGCAGTTCCGAGGAAAAAAAATTTTGGGAAAAGACTTAAATTGCTGCTTGCATAAACAGCACAGTACCCTGCAGCTGTATGAAGCATGTTCCCTTTCTGGCTGGAGATGTACCACAGTTAACCACAGACTATTTCTTAGTTAAAGGAGAACTGCATTCAACCCCTATGCAAGCAACAGAAAGCTTCTGCTCACTCTGCAAAAAGAAAAGCAAACCTCCTTCTATGGGCACTGCTCTGCCAAACCTGTTATTTTTCTAAATAATCCCTAAGTAACAGTATTTATAAATGTGGAGTGAGCAGCTACATCTGGGATTGCTAATCAGTAACATTTTATGAACTAGCAGACTACAGCCATTACAGCTCAGCAGCAGTATCACTAAACAAGCACAGATACCAAGAAAAAAGCAGCAATACCTTTCAGACCCAAAGTCTGTAACTGGAACAGTTTTCCCAGCTCAAAAGGTAAAACTCGTAACAGGTTGTTATTTAAATGTAGTTCCCTGTAGACAGAGCAAGAATCATATGGGGCTGAAAACAAAGCAACATTTATCTGCAGCAGTACAAGAACTGAACTAAAAGAGAATCAATATAGTAGCAAACCACAATATTGAAAAATTTAGAGACTAAACAGCAATGGTTAGGGAAACCCTGCTGTACTCAAACACACACACTCAGACAAAACACATTATGCTGAAGTACAGAGGAAAGGAGCTGTTTGGAGAGTTTATCTTAAACAGTCAGACATTTTGTGAACATTAGCAATAATTAAACACTTTAGTATCTACAAGTGATGATGCAGTAACAGCTCAGGCAAACCAGACCATGAAACAGGTCAGCTGTGATTAAGAAATAAAGGGAAATTATATCCCTGAAACCAAATTTAAAAATCCAGGATCCTGGCAGTATGATTACAACTATGGCATTACCATGCAGTAGTCATGCAGCACAGTAATTTTCTGTTGGTTTGGGTGGTTTTCTTTTCATAATTTCAGTGGTAAGACAAAATATGTGCTTTGTAACTCACAAAACCAATATACAGACAGGAACAGAATTCATGTCCTGAATTCTGATATCCCAGCAAACTGGGCAGACAAAATAGACTTGTTAGGAGCTTTTCACTTTCCTAAATGCATTCCCACTAGGCAGGGAAGACTTTCATAGAATCAATCAGTATAAAGTTGCTGCTCCAAAGCGTTTACAACTTGGTGCCTAGAGACTTGATGAGTACTTTTAGGCAACAAAAAGGAAAAAAAAAAAGAAAAAGAAAGGAAACCTGTAGGGCAAGAGTAAATTTAACTCTTTTTGATTTCTACAGAACAGCATTTGAGGGTTTCAATGTCTTTCTTGTCATAAGCAGCCCAGAACTCACCCCAGGATTTGAGTGTGGTGTCAGCAGTGCCCAGCACAGGTGACCGTCACTGCCCTGGTCCTGCTGCCACACTATTGCTGATCCAGGCCAAGGGCCATCAGCTTTCTCAGCCATCTGGGCACACATGGCTCATGTTCAGCTGCTGCTGACCACCCCCACCAGGTCCTCTTCCACCAGGCAGCTTCCCAGACACTGCTCCCCCAGACTAGAGCAATGCTGGGCTGTGACCCAAGTGCAGGACCCAGCACTCCACCTGACTAAACCTCACACCACCGGCCTTGGCCCATGGATCCAGCCTGTCCAAATCCCTCTGCAGAGCCTTCCTGCCCTGCAGCAGATCCACCCTTCCACCCAGCTCTGTGTCATCTGCAAACGTCCTGGGGGTGCACTCAAGTTCTTTCAAGCATATCAAGAGAATCTGTTTTACAGCTGAGCTTTCCAAGATAACATGTTAGAGTGTTTATTTTTTCCTCCTTTTTCTGCAAAGATCAGAAATCCTACTGCTCTGACATCTCTTTTTTCAACTACTTGCAGTAAAAAGGGAGATGAAAGGAGTCTACAGTACAGACCAAACCCAGAGCTCCAGATGTGGGAGCTGGGAGAGCTGTTATCAGTTCTCAGCGTTGAGAGCACAAATGGATTTCTGTGGCTTGGGATATCAGCAGTGCCCAGGGTTGAATTACCGTTAGTTTGAACAACTTCCCAGAATCCAGGGAAAGTGTCTGCAGCAAGAGCCAGACTGAAACACAAAACCCCAGCCCAGCTGGGACCTGCAATGTGCTATCACATAGGATGTGCTTATGGGTTTTTCTTCACTTTCACCACAGTTAAAAAAACCCCGTGGAGCAGCTGCAATTACTGAGGAGCATAGTGAGTTCATGCACAGCTTTTCACATCTAAAGATCTGGGCTCAAGTGCTGTGTTTTGGTCATAAATAGAAAACTTCTGTGATCCTAGACCTTAGCTACACATTTCGCATTTACAAGATTTAGCCTTCTCTGCTCAGAAGAAACTTAGGACTTGAAAGAGCTGAAGCTTCATAGAATCAGCCAGAATAAATCAGGAGAAGTGTTGGGAAGAAGGCATAATGACTTGACATTAGTGATGACTCTGCACTGCTAAGCTATCTCCATGTCACAAGTGTTACATTTACAAAAATGTTTTAAAAAGAAAAAGACTGAAAGGAGGCTAATGAAGTACAAAAATGAATTTGAGAATATTCCAGTAAATTTAGGGTTGCTAGCTCACAATATCCAAGGAGTTGGATAAAGAAGGGAAGAAACCTGTTACTAATAACTGCTTTTAATTGAAATAGTAACGCAAAGAACTAGAGCTTAGAACAGACTCCTCTCCAGCTGAAAGCAACTATACAATGCACTACAAAACAGAGCTGCCAATTATGCTTCAAAAAGCAAGGTCCCTTTGCTCAGCCTCCAAGGTTGAGACTTGAACTGCTCTGGAATTTGAGCTTTTAGTACCAATTTAATCAGCTAGTTTAATCCTCTCCAACAGAGCGGACTTTTCTAAAGGGGAAGAAAATGCAATGACAGATATTTCTATGTGCAAACTTGCTTTGCTTCCAGTTTCACGAAAGCTGTGCTGGCAGTCCATTTCTCTATCATTGTCTTTACTTCTAATAACATTCTCTTTACTTTCAGACTGTATTTTCTGGATTTAAGAAAGCTGCTCATAAGTATCTTTAAAATTAATAGCAATGAAGGCAACTACTGGCAACTGTCTAATAAACCTAAGATAAAGCTCTTCCTTTGGGTCAAGGGCAAAGGACTGTTGCCTGTAAATATTTAGTCTTATATAAATAATTTATATATTTATGTAACATTGTTTTTACAAAGTAAAATGCTGCAGCCTTAAGTATAATCTAAATAGGCATCATTATTCATATTTCACTTCCAAAAGGAAGCATTGAATGCTAACTTTGTACATCTTGGCATTGCAGAATTGAAGAAAAAAAAAACCATACAAAGCTGTGACTAGAACATTTTTTTCTCCTCCCCAGTTTGCACAGGAATGCAGTTACATCACAGCAAAGGTGGGGAGGAGATGATACTAGACATGTTGCAATTGTTATACAATAAACAGAAGAAGAACTATTGTTAAGAATAATTGCTAAATATGAATAAAGAGGGAAACTTTGTAGTTAACATGATTATAAATGTTTAATGTGACCTTTTTCCTACCTTACTATGAGTTAAAAGCAATTTTTTTTGGTGCTTCATTTATTCTTTGAGAGAAACACCGCATAAAAGATTTGTAAAAGAATCTGGAAAGAGATGCCTGAGAGGAAACCTGACTTGGAAAAATATAAAATGAGTGATTGCCATCAAACCAAGCATTTCTGAGGCTCATTCTGTGCTGTCATACATCAGAACAGGAGATCACAGAAAAGCCAGTATTGCTATAGTTGCACAGCCCATAGCAAGTATTCAGGGAGGCAGATAAGAAGGGAGGAAAGGGGAATTTATTTACACTGAAATTTGAACTGTTGCTACAAAGATAATGAAAGAACAATTTTAACTCCTGTTAGGATTTACATACCTGAGTGACACCATGTTTCCGAGCTCTGCTGGTAAACTGCGAATTTTATTAGAGGACAAGTCCAGATATACCAGATTGTGAAGCTTGGCAATGTCTGAAGGAATACGGGATAAGGAATTGTCACTGAGATGCAAAGCTGTCAAATGGGTCAGTGTCCACAATGATGAACTTAAGCTTCTCACTTTCCCTGTGGAAGAAAGGTACAAGAGCAAATAGAACATTTAAAATACATAGATTTGGCAATAACAGCCTATTTTTCAAGTATATGTGGGGCTGGGGAACTTGAGGGGGAGTTTTGCTTGTGGGTTTTACCATTATTATTTTATTAAATGAAAATTCCATTAATCTCTGGTTCTATAGATGAAAAATTAGTTTTTGTGTGAGAGAATGCAAGATATTGCCAAGGATCCTTGAGATTGTTTTTTCCAATCCATACTTAAGACTTAAACATCTTTCTCTAATTCCATACAAGACAAAACATATTAACCAGCTGACCATTAATTTATCATTAACAGAAGTGTAAGAAACAGATTTTTTTCAATTACAGTTTATGTTTGAGATGAAAGACAGTGCTTGGGTTCACCCCTTATTTCCGCACATCTTTCAAACCAAAAATCTTTACTCTATGGCATTAATCCAGCCAAGAACAGATAGAAACACTATATTTAGGGTGACTAAGATGCTTAGTTGAGAACATGGATTTCCATCTGGCATTCAACTAAAAGCTGTATCAACTATTGCCAGATATTTTAAAAAAGGTATGATTTTCTGTATAAACTGAAGGGTGGAAACAAGGATTTGTGTGACAGAACCAAGATTTTTACACTGCCACATACAAGGAATGTGAAGTATCATCAGAAGCTCTCAAAATATTTCTTCTCTCCAAGATTTTTTTTTCCTTCAGGGGTAAATCCTTTTTCATTTACATAAATCATCTCACTGTACCAGAAGCATTAGGAGTACCAACACCCATTTCTCCAAGGCAAAAAGTTAGCTTGAACAACTTTAAAATCCCCACTGTGACTCATCAATGTTAACTACAGTCTGGTTAATATTATACCAACACACACACTTTGTAATTCCTTTCCTTAAATTATTTTCTTCAAAATAAAAGAATTCATATTTAGTGCCCAAGGACACTGAGACGTGTATCTGGGACTCAGTCCTTGGCAGCAAGGTGTTTAATACTGGTATAATGTCCAGTGAGCTATAACAAAATGAGGGGCATAAGAAAGCCTGTAGTGAAAAACGTGATTTAAACGAGATCAGTTAAAACATTTGTGGCTTTCTGTATTATGCGACCAAGTATTTTGCAAGGAAAGGACATTGTGAACATTAATGAAACAAAAACATTGCACATTTTATTTTGCAAGGCAAATGAATACAGTTCTTAAGGGATTGATGCTCCTCTAATGCTCATTAAGAAATCTTTTGAAAGGTTTTAAATACAAATCGATAGCTCTTTGCATTTTAAAAACTGAATTAACACCTCTCCCCCACCCCCAACGCAAACAGGTGACTGTGATCATAGAAAGCCTTGTAGCTGAAAGATTTCCAATCGACATCCCTGATCCAGGCTCTCCACTCCAGCACCTCCCTTGGCGGGAATCAGTCTATAGTGAGATTACCAGGCATGAAAGGAAAGAGCCATCACTTAATGCACTTCCTATGCAGAACAGCAGATGTCCAAGAGGATTCCAAGCCTAATGCTGATATATAATGCTGATTCCTGAAGCAGCATTTAACTAGGTTTCTGCATCTGTAACCTTCAGTAAAGAATGCTATTCACATGATGAGGCATATGCTACTGGAAGCAAGACACAGATTCAGTGAACTGGACAGAAAGATTCTTCACAATCTGAAGAACTGTTTTAGTCCTTCTCCCATAAATTTCTCTACTGAACGGTTATTTACAAATCCCACATGGCAATTTTTGCAGTCGCTTAAAGAACCTCCGTATTTAAACAAAATGACAGCCTAAGTTTTAAACATCACAAAATAATGTTTTAATTCTTAAAATATTTGCTTGAATTTCCTTGTAAACACACTTTTTGTAGCAAACCTAGGGTTTACTCTACAAATCAAGAGACACTGGTGGTCCACATCAGTTGCAATACATGCTTATGAATTCTGAGCATTATCTTATTTTTCACAAAAGATTCAGAAGTCCAACAGTATCTCAAAGCTTGCACAGATTGTGGAGGTTTTGGTGCTTGTCTTTAATCTTAAGAACAAAGCAAAATGTACAACTGCTTTTAAGAAGAAAACTTTTGCTTCATGGACTAATACCTCATTGCTACATTACTTGCAGCAAGAATGTACCACTATAGATCAACCCCAACTTCACCCTCTTCTCTTTGACATATTAGATCTTAAATTCATGCTCTCACTCACTTCATCTTCTTAAAACACAAGAGCTCACATCCATATCCTCAACTTGACAACTTCCCTACACATGGGGATTTCCCACTTGCCCCACCTTACCCCTCCTACAGCTCCCTGTGTTATCTCAACCCAAGCTCTTCCCTCCACACAGGCCACAGCTGGCAGCTGCTATCCCAGTGTTCCCACTTCAAGGTAGGTAACTCCCATCCAGACTTGTCCAAGCCCACACTACTTGCAGTGAGTTCATAATTCAGGATCGTGCCTCAGTTTCTTACCACTTATTTCCAACTCTGCCCAGTGTGATTTCTTTCCATTGGCTGCTTCCTCTGAGGACATAATTGTGTACATCCTCCGTGGATCAGGTGGATCGTACTTTTCCTTGGGCATTCCTATTGAAACCAAAAGGCAAGTAATTAATTGACATATTACACACTGAGAATTCTTTAGAAGGTAATTCCCATTTCAGTTAAATTTCATATTAGACTTTTATACCAAATACTTTTCAAACCTACAGATAAAGATAATGTGTCCATTTACAAATGTCGCTGGATGGGAAACACTGCTATAAAATAGAAAACCAGAGATTCCTAATGCTCCTAGAATGGCAGACAACAGCCTAGCCCCCCCCAACAATAATTTACCAGACTCTGCAAAGCAATTTAAAAATTGTGTCCCACCACCTTCCATGGCTATGTTATGTGTCCCTCAAAACTGACATATCCCACCGCAGGCTCTTGTTTCTTCAACAATGAAACTTCAGAAAGTATGATCACCATCACTGGGATCTCCCTCATACTCCTAAAGAACACATTTGCTAATAACTTTGATTACCTATCAGTTCCAGGTTTACTGCAATTCTCAACTTTTCACACAAATCAGCATCAAGAAAAGAATTAAGGTTTCAAAAAGATCCTCAATTCTTTAAATCTGCAAAGTGAAAGGTTTTAATCCAACCTTCACCCTATTCTCCGCAATCTGAAAATACTGCACCCAAGGTAGATATTTCTATCACTTTCTTCAGCCAGGTACTTAATACCAAAATTTTACTTCATTTTTGTCACTCATTTTTTACTTCATTTACTTCATTTTTTTTCACATCATTCCTGATAACTTTTTAAGAATCATTTTTCTAGGTTCTTTTTACCATACTCAATCATGCACCATGACAGAGAAGCAAACATTCCTCGCCAACAAGCTATAAATCTATTTATATGAAATGGGGAAATTAAACAATGCTGGCTCAAATCACACTTAAAAACACATTACAAGCAATATAATGTGATTGATCAGCAAAATACATCATAGCAATATTATACTACTACCCAAGCCCACTCAATAAACAAGCTGCTACACTGGTCAAATTTCTAAGGACATCTTCCTACCAGGCCTTTTAACTTTCTTATTTTTTCATTTCTTGGGACAAAGTGAAAAATGTTGTCCTTATATAAAATAATCAAAGAATAACTCCTAGTAAATAAGACTATCAATTTGACTTATAATCTGTTTACTGACTTTACTGAAAAATGTTTATTCTGCATGTTAAACAAAACAACAGAAATCCACCAAAAACTTTCTGATAACTGCATCTTAATTAAAATAAAGCTTTTACGTATCACAAGCTTACTTTAATGTAACAGCTCTTTTACTAAGTCACACTCCCCCTTCCCTTTCCCACTCCCACTACTGGTCAAAACCAGATTTCTGCAGTGAAAAGAAATTCCCCTTTAAGAAGTGAATTGTGGGTAAAAGGATCAGATTATAAATAGCAGCTGGGTGAGGCTCCTTCCAGAGTGAAGGCACTTGAGTACCCAGGGTGCTGGAATCACCAAGTGTAACACTTTTTTCATCAAACTTCACTAATTAAACGAGAGGAGAGTGGATTATAATCACCAGAAAGGTAAAAGCATAACTTCTCCCTACAATAACTATGCAACTGGTGCAAAAATATATATCAAAGTAATGTACAGAGCATCTCTTCTAAAATTTCACTGTATAATTATATATAATTCACAAAGACCATGTAGGAATGCTCCAGATTGTCAGGAAACATTTACCTTCCTCAGACATTTACTGCTTTCTCTTCCTGCCGCTCCCTGAATTAATAAATACGTTCCAATTTTTGGAGAAGCAGGTATAGCAAAGACAGAAATCTCGTTCAGTACAGAAACATGAATGCTCCCCAGAGCACACTCAATCACATGCACTAATTAACAGCTTTGCTGGTACCAGCAGTGTATCACTGCTCGCTACCAAAAGAGGATGACATACTTTTCCAGTGGGTTTTGTTAATGTACACCAAAACAATTAGAGATTTAAGAATTAGAGGGTTTAACACTGGATCCTGGTGACCCTGCACTCCTGGTCCCTCCATGGCACCACCGTCCCCCTCAATAAAATTCCTGCTCTTGCTGGTTTTCCCTCTCTCACTGCTGCACTGCTCAGAGGATGAGTCCCTGCTGTTTAGGATTACCAGGTGCCAAAAAAGCAGCAAATGCCTGAGAGCCTCCTGGCTGAAGGAGCTGCTGCTGCCCGAGAGCATCACTGCTATCAGCCACATCAAGGATACTGTCACACCCTGCATTAGCACATCTTCATCTATCACCCAGAATCCAAATTTCTCAGGCACTGACAGGAAGGCTAAATTTGGAATGTATTTCACAGGACAGCATAAAATACAAGCGCAACACCTTGAATTTAATTTCAAAACTTCACAGCATGGAGCAGTTCAAGAAAATCAGTCTCTTTTACTGTCTCCTTTCTCCACCTCCCCAAATCCAAATTTAGCACCTGCTGAGCTGCTACAGTAAAACATAAAAGCTGGGGTAAACATCAGATTAAGTGATAAGACTTTTGTCAGACTACAGCAATTTTAGTAAGACCCATAAAATAGTGTTGAACATCCTCAGAGCCATTGATAACTGCAGCTTTTAACAATCATCATGGTAATTTTCAAAAGAGCTTATACCACTTGTAATTTTCACTTGCACCAACACAGATGGTGGAAGCACCATTAATGTTAGGTTGTTATTGCACACAGCAAATCAGTTTGTAAAGGAAAAAATCTTTATAACAAAGGTATGACATGGATTTCTGGAACACACTCCAGACTACATAAATTTAATGAAAAGGACGTTTAAGTATGTTTGAATGCAAATGAAATTGTTTACTATCTTGTACCAGGTTATTAAGATTGTCATTTTAATAGCTGTAAAAACAGAAGAGCTTGAGAGTCGAAGTGAGTGTGGCTGCCCATTCCCACCCTGGGTCACTCAGTCCCCACACAGATTTAACACCCCTTGCCCCAAAGAAACCGAGCCAAGCAAGGCCAACGAGGCCAACAGTGCACAGGGTCTGACACAGGGAATTAGATCTCAAGCCTCCAGTGCAGACACTGTTTTAAGCCCTTGTTTGTACAGAGGGTGCTGAGACACAGGCATTGAGACAGGGTCAGGGGAAGGAAGCAGGGACCAACAGCCCCTTCAGGGAAGGGTGACAAGGATCAGAAAGAGAAGGAAAGAACCTGAAGGTTGTTATGTCAAGGGAGGGCAACCTGCTGGAAGAAGAGCTGACAAAGCTGGCTACTACAGCAGGTGGGTGATGGAGCTCTGGCTCTGGCTTCACTCAGACCACTGGAGACAAAGCCAAGTGTTCCCAGGTCAAGCTGTAACTGCCCCGACTGCTGCCTGTCTCTCCAGATTACAGCCATGACTGCAGCCAGGCCGTGCCCAGCCAGGCTGGGCACTGCATTTGGAATTGCCCTGGACAATGACAGTGTCATTACCAGCACCACGAGCTCCTGGGGTGCACTCCCAGCCACAGCACCAGGGCCACGGAGGGCACCATGTCAGGAGGAGCTGGTGGCCTAGAGAAGGACTTCCTGGAGGGCAAGCTGGTTTAGATACACTGCTCCCTGCAGAAGAATGCAGGGAGTTCAGCTCATTGCCTGACAAGACATTTGGAATGGTAACTGTCCTTGGCTATGGACATGTGCAAAGTGGAAGCTGGACTACGAGGTAGTTAATGCTCCAGGTGACTGTGAAAACTACCAATAAATAATGTCTTCAAAATGGAGAAATGAGTCTGCTCTGAGTGACAGCACAGGAAAGACGATGACATTTTTTTTCCTGTTCTACCCTTCTGCCTTTTTTATGAAATTGGAAGATGCCGAGCAGGAAGATTTAAACAAAACAGATAGGTGAGCAGTTATTTTGAGACTAAGGTTTTGGGGTTTTTTTAAGCACCAACAGAAAATACTACAGCAATTCTTCATTTCCTGAAATGCTTTCTACAGTATCATGATAAATTAACTTGATTTCAAAACTAAATGTATTGGACAACTCCTGTAGGCCAAGTACTATCTTTTATACTATTACTATGGACGTAGATATGAAGTTTGCCCCCAAAACATCATCTTTAAATTAGGAAAAGAAAATTTGAACTCTAAAACTATGTAGAAAATTATGAACAAGTAAGAGTAACACAGAAATTGAGACATAATTTCAACTGATCTAATCAACTATTCTGAAATAACTGTTTCAATACTTACTATGAACCATCTATAAAACCCATTTAGAAATCTGGGAGCACCTTTAGAAATACTGGAAGATCACAATGCTGAAGCATTACAGCTCTGCTTCCGAAACTTCCTAACACATGTTGGTGACTACTTTTGACTTCCCCTCCTTCCCTTTTACTTGCTTTTACTTATCACTAACACACTAATGCAGATCAGGAGATGGCCAGGAGGGGAAAGTAAACAAAGCAGCACCACACCTGATCAAGTGCAGAATTACTCAAACTTTTTGCTACTTTAATTAAAAACAGTGAAAAAACTATGCAAATCTAGATCTAATAAAGTAAGAAGTAACAAGACAATTGGACAATATTTTCCATTTGTTGATGCAGTGCAGTATTACTTGCCAAATAAATTACTTCTGAACTGCTGAAAAGTAGCAGGATAGAAAGCAATCTATTAAGTTGCTCAAAGATTTCACAAGAAAACAATAGCACATATGAGAGACTCTTTTTTCCCCTTTCTCTCTCCAAACCCTCACACTGGAAGCTCACCCCAGACCATTCTTTTGTAACCTTGTGCCTTTAACCCTGAAGCTCTTTTCCATGCAATCCAAAGTTTCATTTAAAAATGGGTTCCAATGACCTTCCCCACAAATATAAATATTTCTTAAATTGACTGGTCTGTTCTGAATTCAAAGTTAATTTAGGATCCCCCACACCCTCTACCACTTGCACTGTGGTTTTACAATGCATGAAGCAGAACTAAGCTGGTCCTGCTGCAGTTCCTCCTCCCCAGGACCCTGTATTTCCACTTCACTCTTGCATCAGCACCGACTTTTGTCTGATAACAAAGGAGCTGGTGAAGAGAATTAAACTGGCTAAGGGGGGAAGAGGAAAAAAATACATATTTGAGGGAAACTAGCTTCCTGTGTAATTATTCCTGTATAGCAAGAATGTATGCGTCGATTTGCAGCTGTTGAAATCAGGACACCACCATAATGGCACTTATGGCCACAATGACACAAAATCTCCCACAGCAGGAAGCAAACTCTTGCTTCCAGCCACCCTCATCCAGTTAAACAGTAACACTGAACAAAGTCTGAAATCCTAACTGAAGGCAAAGTACATTGCTTTTTAGATAACTTAAGGCTGTAGGAGGAGTTCTAGCAATGTATAGACTAGTCAGATGTGTTAACTTGTATTTAAAGGGTTAATTTCTACTGTTGAGCTTTATTAGAATTAACAGGAATTACTGCTTTCAACTCCAAACAGTAACCCTCTTCAAAGGGAACAGAAGCACCTCTAAAAGATAACTACTGTGCTTTGGAAAAAAATCTTTAAGGTAATTTCATAGTGTAGTATTTCAGTTTTACTATAAAACTGCAGATTTGTCCTTTCCTATTCATAGACTCACTACCCCTTCTTTAAAATGTGCTTTTCCAAAATGAATCAAGCTTGCTGCTTTCCCTGTCCTGTCACTGGTGGTGCTTTCCTCAGCAAGTCATGAATTTCTATGGGAACTTAATTACATTTCAGCTTGAAGTACAAGCAAATAAGCAACACTGTCCCTGGCCAGGATGACAAGGTGCAACATCTGTCACCTCCTCACAGAAAAGCAACAGCAGCTTGAACAGGGTTTATGATAAAGGTCAGTCCCTGCAGAATTTACACACTTGACTTGATGATTTGAGTCAATGACTGTATTTATCCTCAGCCTGTTCCATGCCTGGGCAACAAACTACAGTGATGTCAATACAGAAAACTGATGGAAAAATATTCATGGGCAAGATACCACGATGAGGAAAGAAAGCAAATACCCAACGCAGCCCAGCTAAACCTCAACTGCCCTGTGAAGCAAATTTAATGTATTTCAGCTAAATTCTTATTTTAAATTATTTGGCACCAACCCACCCACCTAAGACACAGAACTTAAACTAGAGAATCGGATACTTTTTCTGTACCCTGATACTATTCCTACAAAGCCTTCTAAATTTCATGTCATCTTATTTCTATAGATACCTTATTCAAAACACACTAAATTGGAACTTCGATTTTTTAAAAAAATAAATCTTAATATATGCCTGTAGTTTTGTATTTCCCAACTACTAGCAAGAATACACCATAATGTAGAAGAATACTTGCATTCTGCTATGAAATATAACTTGCTACATAATGTATATTTTGTTGCAATATAGCATACAATATATTTATGTTGCACATATTTTATAAATGTGTTACATACAAAATATATTTTGCTACAATGCATTATAACATGCAACATATCTACAAAATATATTTTCCTACAATACACAAGCAGATAAACCAAAGTTCAGGAAAGCAGGTGTAGGCCATCACCCAAAAGAAAAAAAAATCTGAAAGAATTAAATCTGCCTCGAAATTGAGAATTCCATACTACAGCATATTAGAACTAAAATCACAAATATTTTGAGGCTGAATAAACAGAAATTTAAGGACTTGCTTATCTATTGAAATACAACCTCACATTTAACTTTGTAGGCATGAACCAGATCCCTCTATTGAAATATATACAAAGAAAACACCAGTGTTGCAAGAAACCACATATTTATTTTTTTCCCTACTAGTGTGCTACTTCAAGGCAAATATCAAGTCTGTTGTGTAAACACCTATTATTTGTGGACTAGTACAAACACTCTTGGCATTTTATTTGAAAGAGGCTGTTCAAGTAATTTTTTTTTTTTTTACAGTAAGTATTTAGTATTGAAAAAATAAGGCTAGGAAAAATCCGACTGGGAAATCAGGTAAAGGCCAACACCTGAATTTTTCAGAACACATGCTGTAAATGAAAAATGTCCTTTTGCCTAGTGTGGGGAGGGATGGCACGTGCCAGCTGTGGGCACAGGCAGAACTGCAGCGGCACCAGGACAACTCCTGAAACACTCCCCACTCCCAAGAGACTCAACTGTAACATGCAGGAAAGTGTCAAGATCCCTTTAACCCAATTTATAGCTTAAAGTTGGAATAATCTAAAATAAAAATGTAAAAAAAGCTGTTGAGTCAACACAAAGTCAATTGATTCATTCCAAGTACTTTTTCACTTGCTAAGATCATATTTTAGTGGCTGTTAGCATATTAAGATTTAATGGCTTCATCAGGGATGTAATGCTTCTCCATCCTATTTTGAGGACTTCTAAAACTGTAATTTTACATGACTGCCAATACAACCCCGCAAGTTACCCTTCCTCTTTTTCAGACTTAAGGTAATGCAGTGGGATGTGAACATGCATGTGAACATGTAATAATAAATACAAGATACTGATTAAGTCAATATCCATTAATTCATGTAAGTATATCTGGAATATTACCAATCAGATGAGTTATTTGAATTTGCATATATAAGTTCTACTAGAGAAAAATCAGAAGCTGACAAATGCTTTAATATTCTTTCAAAAATCTATAAAGCTGTTAAAGTTCAGCAAAGCCCTTAATCTAGCCAAAGTTGACTAAAATGAAACATAACCCTCCTGAAATTCAAGCAAAGCATCCTGGTTCAGATAAACTGGGCCATAAATGTCAAAGGATTTACTTGCTGTCTTCAAATCAGGAAGGCTCCATTAGACTAGAGTGCACTGACTAGAACAGGCTTTAAATTTTGTTAAGTTCAAAACTCAGTCATTTCATATTTTTAAGACGAGCATATTAAATTTTGACCTGCAGGTATTTCAAATTTAATTAAGGTTTCTTTGTCCTTCATAACTACTTGTTTACAGAAATGCAAACTGGCTGGTTCCAGCTGGCAGTGGCAGGCATAGGGAAGATGTCATTTTCCAAACTTCTACTTTTTGTACCCAAATCCTGCCTATTACAATTTCCCACAGATAAGCAAAGTGCAGCCCAGTATTTTAATGGTGCACATGTAATCCTCTAAACCTGGCACAGTGAGAAAAACTTGCTTACCATCATTTCACTAATGCAAAGAAGCAATTGCCATTTCCACGTTCAGTTGCTATAAAAACTAGTTTGGGTTCAAAAGAGAACTCTAAAATGGTCAGAGTACAAAAGGCACAATTCAGCACAGAGGTCCTGGACTGCTCCATCTTCTAGACAGACTAAAAGACAGATCTGTTTTATCAGATTCATTATAAAAAACCCTCAAATTCCCACCCCTTACTCTGCACAACATATAATCATTAGAAATATGATGTCCAAATGTTCCCAGTGTAGCAAACATGGTCCAGATGATTAGAATAGTTCTTAATTATCAGAAATTGTATCTAATTATGACTATAGTAAAAGGCTGCTGTATACAAAACAAACACTAACACAAAACCAAATTGCAAAGCAAAGACTGACCTTAACTGGTATCCCTGGAACCACATTGCCTAGTTAATGAGTACTACACAGCATTCAGCTTTTTGCACATTCTGTTAATGTACTCTGAAACGCCAATACATTAAAGAGATGTCAGGTTCACTAATTACTTTAAGAATTTACATAAATTGCATTGCATTACAGAACTGTATACTGTACAAGTCAGATGGAACCTAAAAGACCAGCTTTAAAAGGAAGAGTTGTGTTGTAAAACATTTAGCTTCAGGTTTTATAAATGTGGGCAGAAAGATCAAGGCTTAAAAGCTTCACCTACAAATGTCTCTAGAAAGCTGAGAATGGTCTTACACTCCAAAACATTAATATAATACCAACTCCCACTCCACTGGTTGTATCCAATCATATTTGACAATTTAGTTATGATTCTTCACAATACATGGAACATTGATTCTTGTTTAGTGGACCTAGTACAAAACTTCTAATCTTGGTCCAACTCAGTAAGCTTTTCTAAATACTGGCACATGCACCAACACGATCCTTACCACATGTTCCTTTACGTGTCTGCAGAATGCTTATCACATTTCTGTTGTTTCATGGGGGAAAATACAAAGTCACCACACAAACCACTATTTCTTAGTCTTACAACAGAACTAAGGAGTAAGAGAGAACTCAGCTACTTTAAATGAAGTTTGGACATGAGCTCATTTTCAGCATTCCTGCTACAGAACTGAACTAGAGCTTGACAAGAGGTGCCAGTATCTAAATCAAAAAATCTCTGCCTTTCTAAAACACAATTTCTAGATACCTAAATGCTTGTTAGTATTAGTGTTGCTGAAGTAACTGAGGGCCAGGATGTTACAGAACTCATCGCACAGCTGATGCTTTACCCATCTAGCCACATCCTGACAGCAAGCAAATTATTCACAGATTGGTTTTGCTTCAAATTTAACCAACAAGCCTGAAAATGTTTTTCCACAACCACACTCTTGAGCAGCAAAACCAACTCAAGACTTCTTTCCTGTCCCCATGTTCCACTGCATCACCTCTCTCTGTTGTGTTGATGCAGCTGTTTGTGAGACAATACTGAAAACCAACGATGATACTCAGCTAACAAAGTGGGGTTTAGAGGTTGTGGGGGTTGCTTTTATTTTAATAATGAAGTATCACCACTCAGCCACGTCACTGGTTGGTTTTGAGCATTACTCTGACAACAGTTGTACTGATATGGATTATGTGGATTTAATGAGCAACTAAAGTAGCAGCTTTCCAAATTCTGCCACTGGAGAGAAGTCCTGACCTACTAAATCAGAAGAAACCATGAGGTGATCTAGTCTACTGCTCTCTATATAGAAAGTACCCACGCCATGACTGACCATTGCAAATCTCCAGAGGTGGATCTTTCATCATGTTCCTCATCAAAACAGGATTCCTTACAAGTTTTAATTATTCTTCACACTTATCACTTGTTCCTAAAAGCTCTCATTCCTGAAAGCACTCTGCAGATGAATTGTGATTAAGGCAGCACTGAAATTCCTCTTAGTCCCCAGGACCTTTGCTTGTTCAGACAAAGCTCCTCTGTTGGGTGAGCAATTGTTAAAACTTCTTTAAAACAGTATTTAAAAATATTAATGGTCAGAGTGCGGCATAAAATATCTCAATACTTTTTATATTCAGCCATTATGATGCCATTTCCTTGCTCTGACAGGTGATACACATCAGATGGTGCACAGCCAATCCTGGTGGTGTTTTAGTTTAGTTTCAAGCCTTCCGTCTTTCTAAGGTGTTGGCTAAACGTGGCCTTTGTTGCAAAAAATCATATGAAAGATCTGTCTCTGAAGCAAGTTTTTTTCTGATCCCTGCCACTGCAAACTGATCTATGCAGAGAGAGACTTTTGTACAGCAGCATTTAAGTCAGATCAATGTGCAGGACCCACATCTCACTCATCAATATACTCCAAAATAGCTCAAGCAATAAAGCTGCACATATTATTTGTAACATGCAGGATATGACATTACTGTATATTCTTGGTCTCCTAACCATGGCAAGATGCTGCACCCTCATGACAAGAGCCATCACTCAAATTGCTTCAGCATGTTCTAGAAAACCCCAGTCTTCCAACTGAAATTGCTGCCTTGCTAAGGAAAGGGAGAAGCTCAAAGGATGCTTTGGAGATACTGGTATTATAAAATGGAACAAAAACTTTAAGGTCTTCAGGTAGGGAGCCCCCTCACTTGCAGAATAAAGGCTGCATACCAGGAGCATGAACTAAGATGCACAAGAGAGCCATCCAAATATCCAGACTGTGATCACAATGTTGAGTTGGCAGCCTCCATAAAACAACTAACAGCATTCCCAGTCTAAAAAAAATCAAAGTCAAATCAATCTCTTCCTGCAGATCTCCATTGTAGCATAAATTGGAATCCTGACAGCAAGTATTTTAGTTCTGAAATAAACAACTGTATATATTTACTACTCCTAGTCCCTCCTTGATTCATACACTAGAAAAAAGGCCTCCAAGGCATTAACAAAAAGATTCATGTTTCAGTCTTACAAAAGGAAAAATGGAGTTGTTGCCAATCTTTTTTTTTAAACAACCACCATCTTGGAAGTGCAATTAGTAGCTAAAAGTACATGTTGAGCATTTAAACAGCTTTTTCTTTGGGACCTGCCTAAGCATTTGCAAACTCTTCAAGAATTCAGCTGCAGAAATTGCTCCATGCAGAAATTGTGAGTGCAAGTTCCAAAGCTTATGCCAAGATTCCCTTGTTGAGTGGACTTGTACAACCCAATTTCAATGCAAGAACATAAATTATGTCTCTTAACACAATGCTAATAATCTTGCAGGGTATTGTACAATAATCACACTTCCAAGTGTGAAGCACCAACACTTCATAACGAACAAAACAGATGAAACCCTGCAGTGACTCAGTTTGAGCAATTTATGCATAAAGCTTTCAAAATTACACCATGGAGAAGGCTAAATTTAGACTGGAATCAGTAATGTCAGTATTTTGACATGGGGAGTAGTGTAAAACCTCAATATATGGATTAAAAACCCCAGATACTTTGTACACAACCGGACATGGGTCAACCTCTGCCTCGTGCCACAAGAACTAAAATCTGGCAGCTGGGTCTGTTGAGAATATTCTTGTGGTGTTTTAAGGTCACTGGTAGCTTTTTAAAGCTCACCATATACAACTGTAACCTTTCAATACTACATGTATTCCTGACAATAAAACCCCTAGAGAAATAAGTGTCAATTCTTGTACATCCCTTCAATTCTGAAGACTGAAAGGCATCCTCATTCCTAAAGATTCTGTGTAGAATCTTTGCCTAAAGTGGCCCCATTCGAGACTGGGATATAATGGACAGACTGCACATACACAAGTGTACAGCCAAAAGGACATGACAGAAACAGGTATTAATTTAAAACTCAACAGTCTGTTAGCAAACAGAACCAAGGCCTCTGCAACAGGGACTGCACAACTGGATGGAAGAATTCTGGTTCACCAATGGGCTCTTGAGCATGGTGGTGAGCCAAACAGCACAGCCCACTGCACTACAAACACTAATACTAAAGTTTTGTGGTGACAGATTACCAGAAACATTTTTATTTATACAGCCGTGTTTTCAAATATAGGTTCTTTTGTTCATATGTAGGGGAAGAATTTTTAGTTTGCTCAGTCTTGGAACCATTTGAAAGACAGTGGTTTCCATCACGAACATTGCACTTGGTCGAAAGAATGTCTTCCTAACATCTAGTACAGCCCTATCTTAAAAAGGTACCATGCTCATTCAATTTGTGACTCCTCACAACATGTTTTCAAGTCTTCATGTATAAAATGTCAAATGTATTTACCTGCCCATGCAGTATTACAGTTTCATCTATCTTTATATGCCAGTTCTTCCTCTAAAATTCAAGCACAGTAAACAGCCTGAACATGAGACTGTATTCAGAGTTCAACTTCAGAATGCAAACAGAAAAGAGATGCATGGTAGGATCCTTTTTAAACATGGGCTGATCCAAGCAATTCAGGTGAAAAGTGAACAAAGAGTTAATCCAAATGCGAAGGGCTCCATTTCAGTAATAGCATGAATAAACCCCCACAGAAGGCTCCATTGCTAGCAGCAAACTCCACAGAGTCCAGATGAACCAGCAGGAAGAACAGAGGGCGGATAATCCTGTAAAATTACCCCAGTGGAAATGTTGATAAATTCCCAATTACGAGACCTGCTCTAGAATGAAAAAAAAAGTGAGATACAATACAATTACCAGTCAACACTTACACATCTTTGTATTTAAGCCAGACAAATACCACAGGTATTTCTTAATCCCTTGGATTTTGAATTAGTTACCCATTGTGGTGAAATCTAGATTATGAAAATAAGCCCCAGAAATCAAATGAAAAAACAGGCAATCTGCAACTCTAGTTACAAAGTAAACATCCATCCATGAAGTTCTATTTTCGGTGATACAATTTTCTATGCGTTTGTGGAAATACAGATGGTTGTATTAAAAAACAAACAAAAAAACCCCAAAACAAAACAAAAAAAAAAATAAACCAAAACAAAAAAACAACAAAACCTTTAGCTTACTGCCATTTGCTTTGAATATATTTCTTATACTACACAAAGGAAAGCAGCACAGAATGAGGTTGGAGAAGACCTCTAA
Organism: Aleadryas rufinucha; assembly: GCA_013397815.1. Lineage (NCBI taxonomy): Eukaryota > Metazoa > Chordata > Aves > Passeriformes > Aleadryas > Aleadryas rufinucha. The sequence goes on along the minus strand of VZTH01009593.1, from coordinate 46,701 downwards.
GATCATCGAGTCCAACCTAGGACTACAACCTAGTAGGTTCCATGTGAATTTTTAATGTTTGTGGAAAAATTGCTGATAAAATACTTGTTCACCATAGATACCAAGACAGAGACAGGTGTATCAGATATCTCCTTTTCTAAAGCCTTGTCTGATCCCAGGCTTATCACTGTCCATAAAATTCTGGAGGAGGAAAGGCCGTCCTGTGAGCCGCACGACAGACCGGGGGGTGCGGGAGCTCCCCACCGCCCGCTCTCCCGCAGGATGCGGTTCCGCAGGCAGCCCAGGCGCTCATTCCTCGTGCACCAGCCGAGGCAGTGACCCCGCCCGGTTCCGGACCGACGGCCGGGCCGCTCCGATCCCAACCCCGGCCGGGCCGCCCCCCGCCCCAAATCCCTCTGTTTATCCCTGCATGCGCCTGTCCCGCGGCATCGCGCGCCCGCCCCCCGC
>VZTH01009593.1:6700-45660 GCA_013397815.1 Aleadryas rufinucha | reverse complement strand
CGGGCCAGCCCTCCTCCTCCTCCTCCTCCTTCCTCTCCTCCTCCTCCTCCTCCTCTCCTCTCCGCTCTCCGCCCCGCCTGCCCAGGCCGCCCGCACTGCGCGCACGCTCCGCGGCCGCGGAGGGAGCCCGGCGAGGGGGGCGGTAGGGCCGGGGGGGCCGCGGGGTGATGCGGAGGGAGGAGTTTGGAGCGCGTTTTGGGGTACGGCCGCAGGAACGCGGCGGGGGGAAAAGTGGGTGAAAGTAATGTGTGGGCTGCCGAGTAAGGCATAAAACCCGTGCCAATGGTGTGTGGCAGGGAGGGGGTTCCTAGCAGGAGCCCAAGGAAGGCGAATGGGAATAGTCACTTGTTTGGAAAAGAACTTTTAAATTCTCCTGCAAAAGCCAAAATGGGGAACTCGGCCTTGAAGTGGATGAGCTCAGACACGGTGTGGGTGATAGGCCGGACGCTTTTTAGGAAAAAGAACATTTCTTCTATGTTTGTGTCTTTAATGGTAAACCAATGCCTCAGATCCTTCGCTGTGACATATTCAGGAACGGTGTTTACTCTGAAAAGTCCCACAGAATCGCCAGCAGCACCCTTCTGAAACTCACATTGCAGCTCACGTCATTTTCTCCCATGAACCGATCATTGGATGCAAACCAAGATATTCAGAAAAATAAAATACATTCTCATTAAGTCTTATTATTACCGTCCCTGCACAACAAGACATTATAATGAGAGATGCCAAGTGAAATGACGGTGGGGAAGTGCCATCCATGGTGTAATACTAGCCAAACTCCTAAATAATTACTTCCAAATTAAGGATTTCCTCAGTTTTTCAGAGTATTGATGATGCTGCAGCAAATGAGTGCTTGGTTCTACTTCATCCAAAGGAATGCTGAAGACAAAGACACTGTCCCAGATACAGAGCCCTGTTTCTGATCTGGGAAAGCTGAATAGGAATTTAGGCCTCCATTTAGGTATAACTGGATATGTAGCTGGAAACAAATGGCGCTCACACTGTTGTGCAGCGAGGCATTCTCTTTTAACATAATGTAAAAGAGGATGGTACCTGGTCCAGCTTCTGAGGAGCACCACCCCCATCCACTGAGGCCAGTGCTCTGGAAAACGTGACCCCGGCATGCTGTGGGCCAAGCCTGCTCACAGAATGTCCTCCACTGAAAGGCTGACACTTGGTTGGAAATAATCCTGCTATACTTCAGATTTCTGTTCAGCCTTATCATATCATATATCTGAAATGCTCTTGGATGATAAACTATCTCCTCTCCACATGGTGCAGTCCTGCGCTAAGATATCCGAGCCTGCTCCATTACGGATGCGCACGGGCTCCGGCAGAATGCCGTATCTGCTTCCCGGGCTTGGCTGGCTCTGGAGAGCTGACAGTCATTCAGAACTAACTCGAGTAGCTCTACATGTCATTCTCCTGCACTGCATGTCTTTTCTTTCCGATAAGCAGCTGTCCTGCACATTCTTCAGTTAATACTTTCTGGGTCAGATATGGCCTCAATAGACTATATCATTTTGCCCAGAGCTAATTCTCCAAAAGCAGTAGGAAAGTCTTTGAATACATTGCAGGATTTTCCAGGAATTGCTGCTCAGCAAAGAAAATTCAGTTGATCATAACTCTCTCAAAAAATGCTTGCAGGGAACCTTCATTCCTCTGGGATGGATGCTGGGGTAATACTACTTTAAACATGGAAAGGTCTACCAGCAAAGGCCTTCAACGCTGCAAGTGGAGAACAAATGGCGGAAAATACTGTAATTCTCAAATAACTGAGATAAGCAAATGAGAGCATTAGAGAAAATAATTTAAAAGCAATTAAAAAGAATTCTGTATTATTGCCCATTATACAGACTAACTGGAGATCACAGCAATTTGGCAGATTTCGAGTTAGTGAATTTTATGATGATGTTACAGGTTATTTATAAAAAACCAGCAATATTTGAAGAGCCTAAAGTTACAGCCTTTTATGTCAACAATTTTTTTTAACTACCAGCTTGTGTGGTTTGAAACAGCAGAATGAAGGAAAAACAGATATGTGGGTTTCTTTTTTAGAAACTGTTACGTTCCACTGAATTTCCTGTGCAGAAGTGCTGTTGCTCATCTGTACATCTGATTAACTTTTGCTCCCTGAAAGTGTTATCAGACCTGTAACCAGGCAAACAGCAGAGCAGATGGCCAGTGCCAGTATCGGTGTTTCTGGTCTGGGTGCTTAATGAGATCTGAGAGTGTAACATGAGCCTCTTTCATTTTGTCTGTCTCACATGGCAGATATACTTGGTGCAAGTGCTCTGGTTGCTCAAGGTCACAGATTCATCAGTCAAAAGAGAGCCCTTCCCATTAATCTTTTACCTGCCCATGACAGTTCCATACATCTCAGGAGCTGCCATGTCACACTGAGTGCTGTTGTCCTGAGTTTGGGACAGAAGTGCTGTGAAAGACAACCAGGTTAAGTAGAAATTAGCCACTGTTTCAAACACAACATTAGATGTATTGTACTCTGAGTGTAAGTTTTTGTTCATTAACTCTAAACCAAAAATGCCTTTTTGTGCTGTGGAATACGCCTTCGGTTGGGCTGAATCTCCCATCCCATGCAATTGCATGTCCCACACTATGAAGGTGAATGTCCTACAATTTCTGACCTTACACTTGGAGGTAGAAACATTTTCTGTGAGTGGTTTAAAAAACCTCAACACCCCCCATCATCTTCCCTCTGCATGCACATGTCCGAGGCTGGAGCTGGGAGTGTGCCTGGGAGGCCTCTGGGAGGCCACTGGGTCCATTTGACCAACACTTGCAGCTGGTTCGAGGTCCTGGTGCCTCTGTGCACTGACAGAGGGATGTGAAACTTGTGGTAGAGGGTTGTCTTTGTGGCTGAGCAATGGTACTTTTTTTGCTTTGTTTAAATTGCTAAATTTGGTGGAGATATACTCTTGAAATATCTATATGCAGTTGCACAGTAGAGGCTTGTTTGACTTCTAAGATCTTTGTAGTAAAGGACATGTCCTTCATCCTGCATGGCTCATACATCACCCCATCCTGAGGGAGAGCAGGCACAGAGATGTCGTGGCTTGTGGAATCTCTTTTGTCTGGGGTTACAGAAGGGGTGACCAAGGAAGGGTTCAGTCCTACCCACTCCCTCACTAGCTGTGCCCAGGAAATGTGACAAAAGCAATGCAACTGGAGGCAGGAACGGAATCAGGGAGGAGAGCACAGTTACGGTAAAGCAGGGGAGATAATGAGGAGGAAAGGAAGAGTAACTGGGAGATGGAGAGGGATCCCAAATAGGAGGGCAGAGCCTAATTATGGTCTGCATTTTCAGTCTGTGTGGGTTTAGATATGGGGATCTGAACTGCAGGATAGCTTCCATGGCTGTTGAGATCAGTGGGATAGCTGCTCTGAACATGGCATATGCCTAAAATGACAGGTAGTCTGAAAAATGAGGACTTGGGGCACTCATATTGTGCTTCTGAAATCATTGCATTTTTAATGATTTCAGCCTTAAGTTTTATGGCCTGTTCTCCATCTATCGAGTGAATGTAAGAGCATCTTCTTTCACAGCTGGATAGTAAAGATAAATCTTTGATGTTTATTGAGCATTAAAACTACAGTGAAAGCTCCATACAAAAAGCATTGAAGCAATTAATATTCCTGCTTTCCTCTGCATGGAATGGAGTTCAGTGGTTTCCAGAAGACCTGTATGTAAAAAGGTAATTGAAGTCTCCCCTTATGCATATCCACAACAGAGATGAATTCAGGAATTTTAATCCTGGGATGGCACAATTTTTAGGTAAGGTCTTTGCAGCCTTAGAATTACTTTAATATGCATTGTTAGACAAAAGTGGAATAAGTACTTTGAAAGAAACTGAATATGATCAAAAGCTTTCTTTCTAGAAATATCTGCATTTTAGTAGCAAGATTTCCACAGCGAGAGAAGAGTTTCTAACTCCTTTTTGCCAGTTATGGATACTACTATTTAACTCTGCCACCACCTGAGATGCTTGTGTATTATGTTTAGATGACTCTTATAATTATTTAGATATTTGATAAATTGTCAGGATTACAACAGTTTAAAATGTTGAATCTTGTTCTCTACCTCAAGCACGCAAGTCTGTGGAGCATTGAGTCATTAATACTTTCTAGTGTGTGCATTTTTGCTATACTGTAGCAGTGAAGTAACAGATCTAAGAATGCCATAATTCTTACCTGTTGTAATCAAATATTGAAATCTGAAGGCTGTTAAGAAGCTGGATTTATGAACCATGATGTTGTTTACCTCATTGTCATTTTTTAGACACAGGCTGATTCTTGCAAGTTTTTATTTCTAGAATCACATGTCCAACTCTTGGTCACCTTTCTCCAAGAAGATACCCATCTCTGCATATTAGAAGTAAGTTAATAATATGAAAGAAAATGTTAATAGTATAACCTGCCTGCATTCATTACATGGGCAGAGCTCTTGGTTGCATTCAGAGCTCTGCAAAAAGAGCACAAAGCTTTGCCTTTCACAGCAAAAGCTTTTATGTATGTGAGTGAATAGAGCAAATTGCTATGAAATACCTGAATGCCCAGTTATGGAGTCACAACTGAGAGGTTAAATGCCAAATAATGGCATTATTGATATAAGATGGAAGGATTCTCTTTAGTGGAAAGCCAGTGTTCAAATTACCCATCCAGATTTTTGGTGTTTTCTACCATATCCTCTTCCCTTTGTACCCATTTTGGTGGTTTTTTTCCCCTTCCTCTGTCAGCATTTTATTTTTCATCTTTATTCATCGTTGCTTTCTATGCTTTTCTCTAGCAACAGAAACATATTTACTTGCAAGCTGATCCCATCTGTGCTCCCGCATTGTAAAGCTTCCCCCCGCCGTGGCACTGCATGTCTGATGGAGTTTCATACGACGGGTGGGAAGCTCCAGCCTTCCGGAGTGCCAGGATTTCACACTGTGGATCAGGCAGGCAGGGCACTGCCCACTGGGCATGGTTTGTAAAAAAAAAAAAGAGGGTGGGCAGTTTTTCTTGTGTAAGAAAATGCAATAATCCTGTAATCATTTGTCGCCTGACCGTTCACTGAAATGGAAGAGTGCTGAACTTTTAATTTAATTGGGTCTCTCGTGCTTGCACTGCTTCCTGCTCACGAACCAGAATATATGAGGACTATAACTCAAATATACACTAAGCTGTCCCTGCTGCAGTCTCATCCCTTGCAAATTAAGTAGGATCAGGACTCAAAAGAGATAACTAAGGAGACCTATGTCCTGGAGGAAATTACCGTGAATTACAAAATGATGGTTTCTCTCTTAATAAAAAATGAACTAATGCTCCAGTGTGACACTGTGGAACTCTTCAGTTTATAAAGGTACTGTCTTTCAGGAAATATATATGTTAATCCAGCTGTCATGCATAAATTCTCATTTGGGGCCTGATCTAATTCCCATTGAAGTAGAGATGGACTCAATCTACTTAAATTTCTCCATGCAGTTTCACGGCTTTCCACTATCTTCATCTGTTGTATCACATTACTGTGTGTGGGTAGAGTTGCCACATTCCACCCATGACACAACTGTTTCAGTGGCAAGTGAAGTGATACGTGCATATGGCACACACAGGCTTTACACAAACCGTATGCTTTCAGACAGCTATCTGTGTAATTGGGGGACGTTAGAGAGGCTTCCTGAAGTAAAAGTCCATTTGCTGCATTATTAGAAAATTTTGCAAACTTTGTTTATTATTACCTTGATCTTACTTTTGATATTTGAGGGACAGAATGAGTGATTTATTGCTTACCTTTCATAAGTGAGTAAGTCAGATTAATTACTTTGAATAACAATAAAATGGTTGCATGAGGATTTTGGACTCAATCTCTTTAATTTTATTATTTACTGTGTCAAATCTTAGGCCCAAATTTTGCTTATTTAACAGCGAGCGACTTCATAAAATTTCCAATTACAGTTATACACAGTCTTCTTTATGCAATGTGTTTCACATTTCCAAGATGTTGAATGTCCTCATTGCTGAATGTTTTGTATAGGAGATTATTATTATTTATCTGAAGAATTTCGGCTAAGGGCAGTCTCTGTTGGGGAAAAAACCCTCCAGAGAATTTATAAAGTACACTTTAATCTTGAGGCTATTATAGGCCTACTATTCTTGGGTTTTTTTCATTCATGGTTGCAAAAAAAAATTACAAACTGACTGAATAAATTTAGCTGGTAGTTAAGTGTGGCTATTTCTATATTATCTGAATTGACAAAATACTTTCCTTAGGACATTAGGTATGCAGAGAGAGGGGACAACATAGTATTGGGTCAAACACCAACACAGTCAGAATAATTAAATATGAAAACTCGTCTGCCTCTTGTGGAGCTACACATTAGATCACTTCCCTCATGCAGGGCCAGATCCGTTGCTTTGGGACACGCTGGAGTAGGATCACCAAAGTAGTGTGGGAACATCCATGTGTGTGAGCTGCTCACTGGAGGATGCCCCTGCACTCGGAGGCTGCAGTACCTTGAGGCTCTAATTTCTTTTTGAAGGCTTTGAAGGCAGGCATTGGAGCTGAGGTGATGAAACTGGAAGAGGTTTGTTTCCAGGCACGGGGAGACCTCAGTGAAGGGGAGGAACTCAGGGCATTCACTGCTGCAATGGGCAGGGGGTGACTCAGTGTCTGCAGCCATGCCAGCTAAAAGGCTGCACCATGGAACAGCTTCTGCTCAGAAAAAGGGTGAAAATCACTGCCTGCTTCCCAGGTGATCACTGCAGCTGACAGGAAGAAAATTTGTCCAATGTTCACAGCTGGTGATTGGTGTGGTGCACTAAGGACTTTTCCACTCCTTCCAAAATATTGGGCAGTTTGAATAAATGCCCCCAGGAGGGACAAAATGCCAAGTTGAACAAGCCACTGATCTGACCTGCTGTTGTTTCCTCTGTGTCCAGAATTGTTGGTCTGCAAGATTACAAAAAGGACAAAAATTTGTCAGATTAAAAAATCAAAATGTTTGAGCCTAATGCAGCAGGCTTAGGCTAAATCACGTTTCCCAAAGTGTGGCTTTCAATATCAAGCCTACTCCTGAGGAACTGGCAAATGCTCAACGAGCACAACACAGAGACAACTGGCAGCCTGAGTCATTTTCGCGTGTGATTGTTGAATGTGACAGATTGAGAATAGCAAGGAGTACGAGTTCATGCTATGAGAGTGAAGTAACCCAGCATCCGCTCGCTGGCTCGAGCCTACAGAGAGATGTGGAGTGCTGTGGCAGAGAAATGCCATCGAGGCTTTGGAAAAATGGGTTTAGCACACATGTTGTTTTCTTCCTTTGCTCATTTTTATTTCACCATAGAATGTTTCTTTCTTGTCTTCATGGCAGATGGAAAGTAAGAGAAAAGCCCTTGACATGTTTGTAAAGTCTGGATTGACATTAACTTACTCGCCTTTTTACTTTTTCTCTGATTACCTTTTGCCTTTCTACTTACACTGATGCTGTATTGGCCTTTTTATTCCTTGGTAGTTACTGCTCCAGAATGTTGGCTATACAGAAATGGTTTTGGATAAAACTGGGGTACACTTGCTTATGGAAGTGATCCCTTCTGAACCAGCCTGGTGGGGTTTCCTTTCAGAGCAAACTGCAACAGGCTGGGGAAGTCCAGGAGAGTTACCAATGAAATATCTGCTGCAATCCAACCTTCTGTTGCAGTTGATCTCAGAGTATTATATCTGAGTCATTTATTAATTAAATTTAGCCACACTTTATTTTCACCCATGTTCTCGGAAAAGGCAACTTCTACTCAATTTCTTATTTAGAAATGTTTGACGTGTGGTCTCTGCCAGCACAGCTGAGTGCTTTGGCTGTTCGGGACATGTCTGTAATGTGTTCTGCACTGAGCTGCTGTTGGAAGTCTGCTGCTCAGCTATGTAACATTGTATGAGGGATTAGTTCATTTAATCTTTCTAAAACAATGTGCTTGGTTAATTAGTTGTAGAGGTGTTTTGAGGGTTTTGGATGAGAGACACCATGGACCAGTGACATGTTGCAAAAAGACTTTGAGATGGGTAACGATGATGGCCGGGGCCCTTGCAAAAAGAGAAGCCCCTGCACAGGTTGAGTGGGATAAAGGTAGATTTTTGATCTGTCCAGAATTTTTTTGTATTTTTTCTTCTGTAAGATCTTATGTGTAACCATGGGTTCAGGACATATGTGGTTCTGTTTACGACTATTAGAACCAAACCCTTTTCCTCCCTTAATTCTTTATTCGTCAAGAGTTTGGGAAGATGATGATTCCTGGGAGCCCTTTGGCTGCAGTGAATGGTGAGTACCTGGACTGACTCCACTGGTCTTCGTTTTGTTCTACAAATAATCATAGGTAATACATTAACACAGAGAGCTGCCTAATGCACCAGGCACGCTCTGTTTGCTCACCACAGCAACAGAAAAGGATTAAATGCATTCTTTGTGTTTGTGAGCTCTGGGCCGTTATTCTTGCCAGCCTGAGGTGATTTATTGCTTCAGATCTGAGTTGCCAGTCCCTGGTGGGGACATGTGGAAGTGAAGTGACCTGTACAGAAATTGGTCTATTTTAACCCATATTTATTCGGTGAATTGTTTGCCTTAATGGCTGTTTGTGACAGCAGCTGCCTGTCAGGGATGTGCCAGTGGGTGATGAGGGACCCCAGGAGAGCACCCAGGACGTGGATTTCTGGAGCTTCCGTTGCTGTTTTCTCCATCTTGGTACCTCCATGTCTGTCTGTGGATCTGACACCACAAGAAACTGCAACAGCCTGGGCACCCTTCTGATGTTTAACCTCATCTCCTAATTCTCTCCTTGCTGCTGCTTTTCGTTCATGAGAATTCAACAAAATGCCTCCTCTCTTGGGTGACTGGTATCCCTGAGCTCCCGGTGACTGGCCCTACATGGGCTGAAGCTGTTTCAGTGTCCTGGGGCCAGGGTGGGACTTGGGGCTGTGGAGAGACCGTGGGTGCCAGGCCCTGCTGGGGACCCTGCTCTTCCAAATAATGGACAGCAGGTGGTAGCACATGTTCATTTCATCACTTTTGGGTTTTTTTAAGAATTAGGCTTTGCAAAGCTTCATCTGATTTTCTAGAAAGGGAAAGGGTGGGAAGGCTGTTTCTGAAGAGGATGAGCACCTGGCTTGCTTCCAAGTTTTTCAGTTTTTCCACGAAAGCTCGAGCCCCTGGCATTCCTACAGACACTTTCCTTCCATGAGCTCCTTTGCTGTGTAACCGAAAGGGCTTGTCTTGGCTTGACTGCAACCCTTACTGGATGATTTCCCTGCGGAAGCGCACAGGTAGCACTGAGCCAGCAGAGCACCGGGGCTGGGAACAGCAGCGAGCTCAGACAGACTCTGTGGCTGTTTCAGAAAGCTGAATTAAAGCTGAATTAAACTGGTTGCATCAGCGACCAGGGCTGCTGAAAGGAAACATGCTCTTCCAGCCCAAAATCCTCCTGAGGGGTGTGAAGGTAGCCAGGGCAGCGTGTCAGACAGACAGGGCTGAGTCCACCCTCCAGCTGGCAGACAAAATATACAGATCCTTCTGCCCTGCAAGCTGAGTGGCAACAGGAGAAATGGAAGCATTTTTGGACAAATACTCTGCAGGGTTTGTGATAAGACAGTACTTTTTGTTGGCCTGGTGAGCGCGTCTGCATGGGCAAAGGCGCAGACGTGGTTTCGAAATGTCCAGCCCAGTTAATCCATATGTCAATAAAACATTCATCCTGAGATTTACTTAATACAGACACTTTGTTTACTGCTGGCTTTGGAAATATTTCAGCTCCAATAGAAGTGCAAACTTGTTTGTTTTTTTAATAACTGGACTTATGTAATTAACTGACATGTTATGACAGTCTACTGTGGCCTGAAAAGCAGAGCTTCAATCACATGTCTTAAATGAAATTAAGACAATCTAACCTCAGGTTTCTTGTTTGACTGGATTTATAATTGCTTTCAGACTGCCCTTAAAAACACCCACATGTGGACGACAACACCTGCAGTTTGGCCACTGGGATAACCACTGAGGTGTTTCCTTGTCAGACCTGGGCCAGAGCCCAGCTGAAGAGTGCCAGGAGGCGGAACCCTCCTACGTGGCCCGTGTTCCCAGGTGTAACTGGTTGTGTAAAAAATACTAGACGTCTAATCTCTTATATCTCTATATATCTATTTATAGCAGGGAGAGCAGAAATGTCAGCATATTACGCTCTAGGAAATGGATACTGTCACAGGAATATGTGATTCAACTTGGCTCCACTTATTTTGAACTGTTTAGGTTTCCTCAGGACTGAACTGTAAGCCTATTGTAATTAAATTGTGTTTGGGCTTTTATGTCTTGATTCTGACAATCCACAACTTTTCTTCTGCAGCAGCAGGCTGGGATTCTGTTCCCAATTTAAATTTAGAAAAAGTAACAATTTTCCAAGGAACTGGCCAGAATTCCAAATCTTCCAGAACTTTTGAGTAGTTTAGATTGGTTCTCAATACACTGTAGTCACTGTGTCATCTGTTTTTCAGTGCAAACCTGTCTCAGGCAGGTGTTTATTACCATATTTGGCAATATAACATTTTGTTTCATTAAACTTCTACCAGTAAAACCTCATTCATTTTCATCTGGATAATCTAGAAGATGAATTACCACTGCAGTCCTCCTGCTTTCCAGAGCTGTAGTTGAGCCAAACCCCAGCTTTTCCAGAAAAGTGAATATTAATTTTGTGTCCCAGTAGCTGATAAATCACATGGTTACTGTTAATAGCAAAAATGGTTCTTCAATCACATTGCATTTTCTGTAAAGTTATTTTTTGTAATGTTTACAGAAAAAAAATACTCTCTAGTAAACCATCCTATGAAAGACACATTTGAATTGGAGAATAAGGGGGTTTGCTAGCGATGACTTATCTGTTCTTAAGTGAATGTAGAAGTAGTAATTGAAATGAAATTGCTGGTCAGACTTAGCCAGATTCTGACATGTAATTGCAACATGCTGCTTCAGAAGGGTGGTGCTTGCAGAAATATCGGAGTGTGTAAGTAAAATTCCCTTCAGGATGGGATGATAGGAAAGCTCTGGGAACGAGTCCTGAAGTAGACTGGGTGTCCTGCCAGTAACCTTCACTGTGATGACGTGGGAGGAACCACCCGTTGTAGGAGTGCAGATGGCTCACGTTGTTAGAGATGTCCCCAGCAGGCTGGTCAGTTCTTTATTATTTAATTTCAGTACAGCAGGGAACATGCTATTAATTGGAGAAGGGATGTGGATGTGCAGGATCCTGCCCAGCTCTGTAAACAGGATCTAAAACCTCAATCTCCCTTCCATCTTCTCGTACCTGGGGCTGATGGTATCAGGGGCTGGACCAGGGACCAGGACAAATGCCTTCCTTTGGGTGGTGTCTTTTGTGCCTCCCAGCAAAAGAACACAAGTTGTGAATAAACACTAGCATGGAGTTGGGTCTGGGACAATCTGGTTTTGCTTAGTGGTGTAAATGATTTTAACTTTGTTTCTCAGTCCTGGCTTTAAAAAAAAATAAATAGAATTTCTCAGAGACCAGTCGCAGACCTTTATTCAGGAACAGAGGCACTTCAGTGTGAAAGTAAACTGAGCTGATACAGGTTTTTCTCTGATTTGGGAAGCCCTGCCATTCGACCCCCTTGGTGGTGGTTCACATGGTGTCATACTTAAATGTGTCCCTTGACTGTCATTCGGCGCTGTTTTCTAGCCCAAGAAATGACATGTGCATGCCTAGAGAATAAAGTGATGCTTCACTTAATTTTGGCACAGAACACAGCTCTCCTGCCATTACTGATGGGTGAGCAGGTTAAAGGCTGTGTCCTTCCCTAGTTTAGCAGAGCTGTACATCAGCCCTGGCTCCCTGCTGCGATGTCAGAGGTTCAGTTCTCTGGCTCCTGGCCAGGACAGGCAGGAACTCCCTAACACTGTCCTGCTATTAGATATAGATGGGGGCTAAGGAGAGCATTAGTAATCAGAGCAACTCCACCCTATATGGTGGAGATACAGTACCCTGATGGGAGATTCCCATGGAAAACTCTGGTAAAGCTGATAAGAATCCACAACTGACCTTTGATGTCTGCAGCTTTCAGATGCAAAATGCTTAACATAAGGAAATGGTGAATCTGAGGTGTTCCCAAGTGGATCTGAACAAGGGCAAGCTGAAAATATATTTACAGCTTTTACTATAGATGTGTGGGTTTAGTAGGGCCCAGCCAGAGGGAAAAGGTTTTTCTTTCTATGAGAGGATTCTGTGGCCAGTTTCCCTACAGAGCCCAGATCCTGTGAGTCTTGTTTAGTAGAAATAAAAGAGCTTCTCAGCTGGAGCTTTGCCGAGATTCAGAACACACCTGTGTTTTTCTCATCTTAAATAGTTTTCATTTAAGTGTCTGTGGTGCTAAGGTGATGCTTGCAGAGGTCAGGATTGTTCAGGGTGTTTTATTATGTACATTTTTCAGTGTACATCCCTGGAGGCTTGTACAGCCCTAAGGAACACACTGGTCCTGTCACAAACTATCTCTCCAGCACAGCACTGGATGAAGAAAATCATAATACAGTGCAGTGGGTGAAGTAACCTTCTGGCTCATCCCCATGGGAGAGCTGGAAGAGGAGGAACAGCCCAAGCTGCAGACGTCAGAGGGGAGTGGAGGTGATCAGCGTGCAGGAATGCAGAGGGGACATCTGCTCCGGACCCCAGCAGTGACAAAGCCAAGCTGCAGAAATACCATTTATTTTGGTTAGGAGATTTCAGGAATTCTGTCAGTTATCACTGAAAAGCAGACTGCAGCCTCAATCCTGCCTTCTCCAAGTGTGAGATGTGTAGGTTCTCATCGAAGGACCTGGTTTGTACTTACTTTGTATGGGCTCATCATGGCCCTACAAAGCATTTCAGTGCTTATGCAATGAATGTGGATAATTTCATTGGTCTTATTGAAACTGGTGGTATATTTAAAATTCCATGTTGGAGAGCTTTGCATGGTTATAAAGGCTCCAGGAGAGAAAAAAGCAATTTAATGGAAACATTCAAGCGCTTCTGAAAAACAAAATTTTCCTTCATGCTGGACTGATTGAATTCAAGTGAGGCTTCTCAGACCACCTCTTCAGGTCAGATAAAAAAACCAACCCAGATAATTCAGGGTGAAAATATACTTTTAAAGAAAACTACCTCTGTTAGCATCGCTTCCAGTAACTTTGTTAGTGACACAGCGTTACTTGGTGCGTCACAGGGTGTGTTGGGTGTATTACACTATGGTGTATGGTGTAAAATCGTTCTCATTTGGCAGGAGAGCTGTTGGGCAGTATTTTTAAGGGCCTGTAGCTTGTCCGTAAAAGACTTTTGTTTTTGAACTGCTGCGCTGCTACGCACAGCAAAAGTGATGTTCCATATATCAAATTGTAAAAAACCCCAGACATTTCTGGGTTTAGCCCCAACTGGTTACCACTATGGGCAGATGTAAAAGGCTTGCTTTTTGTTTTTTAGTTGTTTGTCATATTTTTAAATGTACTAAAAGATAAAAGATGTTACTTAAATATGTCCTAATCATCAGATTTTAAATACAAGTTCTGCCTTCTCTGTAGTGGCTGATCTACACTGTTGCTCACAGAGGTGACTGAATTGATGCAGATGTTTTCCTTCCTATACCACAAGTAACAGCTGAGCACACAAATTCCCGCTTTTCTCAGCCAGAACTGATCATTGCCTCATACATAGCTTAGTAATATATAAGAAGTAGATTTCAAAATGTTGCAGGGAACGGAGCAATTGTCATTTTTGCCTGCTTTGCAACCTCAACCGCAGAATTCTCAGAAGTTTTCTGTATCCACTCAGATGCTCTAGTCAAACTACCAGCTGTGAGATAAAGATATGTGAGCTTCAGTAAGTGTAACTGGCCCCAGAATACAGGAGGAGGGTTGGGTGCTCCCTGGAGTGGCAGAGGTCTGGTTTGAAGAAAGACCTGCACTGAATGCCAGCTCAAAGTGATCACTGTTCTTTGTTTGCTCATTTAGATCTATTTCTTCCCTCTAATCAATAGCTGCCCTTACAGGATCTGTCTGTGTTGCAGATGATCCTTGTGCACTTAACAGTATTAGAAAGGAGGCTGTAATGTGCTGTTTCTCTTTGGCACCCTTCCCAGAGGGAGTATTGCAACTCCAAGGGAGTACTCCTCACTTCCCAGCATTTAAAAGAAAGTATCTTGGATGCTCATCCCTGGAAGACAGCAGAGAAGCTGAACTGGAGAACAAGCAATTTAAAAAGAAATGCTGTAAAATATTTGCAGTTTGCTTTCTACAAACCAGGTTGCCTTTGCCTGTGGTGAAATGCCCCAGGATTGTTGCCCAGTAGGGTATTTTAGCAGGGTTCTGGGGATACTGGGGTCCCATTTCCAAGAACCAGTGGCAGCAGGAGCAGGGCTGGTGTGCCCTGTGGTTTGGCTGTGCCTGCAGTGAGGCACTGCAGAGCTTCCCCACACAGGACATTACACTCCTCCAAAAGCCCAGCTCAGCTGTGCCAGCCACGAAGCAGAGCTTGCACTGGTTACTGGATTTTCCACAATTGTTCAGTTGCTTCTAAGAAATGGGAGGGAAAAGCAAGTCTGTTATCACCCCTGCCTTTGCAGGGAAAGGGGGTGGATTTTATGACCTGGTTACAAGCATTTTATTACTTAATAGGAATTCCTAAATTCTTCATTTGAAAGTAAGATGATTTGGGGACAAATACCTGTTTTCAATCATCAGTCTTTCCTTGGGTTCTTAGTACACCTTTAGAAGTGTTTTGATTCATGCATTTGTGAACCCAAGTGCCAGGGTTTTTGTAAACCAACACCCCCCTGTTGCATCACCATCCCCTTGTACCTGCTCCTGCCCTGTGCTGTCCTTTTCCAAAAGTGATATGGCTCTTTCTCCTTGATGTGGCAGCTCCTTCCTCTGCCTCTCTGTCTCTTTAGTGTCTTGATCCCCTGCCCTACTTCATCCCAAAGACCAAGACTCTTCACCCTCAGACCCCCATCTGATTTTTAAATTTGCTGCTGTGTCACCTTACTGACTAGCTATGGCCAGCTAGCAAAAAGCCAAAGAAGGAGTTAGTATTAATTTGGGAAAAAAACACCCCATGAATGTTACATGCTTTAAAAACATTAATATGTTTTGTGCTCTCTTTCCTCCTGGCTCTCATCATTTATAAATTTGCAGCTCTCCAGAAGAACACACTCCTCAGCACAGCAGGATCCTGATTTGATCCTAATTGTGTCTGCTGGGCCTGAATAGGCTGTTAGTCAGCAAACTGCCCTGTGCACACAGCAGGTGTTGTGGAGCCTGAGATGTGTGACCAGATGATGTGCCAGCCCTCACCTCCCTGCCCTGTGCCAGACCCTGACTTACCTGCCAAGGAAGGGCAGGGGCACACGGACACCAAACCCACGTGGGTACAAAACTTTGAGAGCTGAGAAGACCAAGTTTAGATGGGCTAAACTCAGGACTAAGCCAAGCAAAGCTCTTTTAACTTAGTGACCACGTAAATTTTTTCTGGTGTAAACATAGCCAATTATACAAATTTTGCATCTGTAAAAGATTGCAAAAGAATGCACATTCACATTTGTGTATTCCAGAGCACTTAACAGCCTATATAACCTTAAACATTTGTGAGCCTCTGATTGAGCTCCACAAGAAAATATTACATGTCAGGTTGGAAGCCCTCTGAAACCTTGCTGCTCTCCATCCCAGGAGAGCAGAAAAGTTATCTCACAGACTTATGCAATTGTTTTGCATGGCTGCTGAGGGCCCTAATGAGCTCAGCTGGCTGTGCCCCTGGCCGGGGCTGCCAGAGCTAAAGCTGTGCAAACCTGTGGCTCCCCCAGTGGAAACTGCAGCCAGATAAGTCATCTTCACTTCATATCAGCTGGAGTTCCTGCAATGTGTAGTTTTATTCTGATAATATTAGCCAGTCATTTCGGATTTTGATGGTTGCTTTCCCAATGGTGCAGACAGTGTAAGAGAGAAAGGTTCCTTATCACTCACCAATGTGTACAATCCTGCAGAAAAATAACCTGAAAGAGATATGAAGCTTTTTATTAGAATATTTTTAAAATTGATGATCATGCATGTTTGTAGTCTTCTTCCATTAAACAAGTCACTCATCTATAGGATGATCCCTTTTGTGCCCCATAGTACCACAGAATTCAGCAGTGCTTATGGAAGTTGTGCTGAATGGTGAACAAACAGAAAACTTAACCTCACCTCCTCCAGAGCCACCAGCAGCAGCCTCTGCTCTCTATCAAGCTGGCTGGGTTTAGACAAGTGACAAAGTATGGGATTTTTTTCTAGCCTTTGAGCAACCTTCCTTTTTTTAATGTTTATATTTGTATCTGCAGGTGGTATCTGATCCATAAGACAAGTTAATTGAAAGCCTACTTTAATCATTAAAAAAATGTGGGAAATAGCTGGAGGGTGAAATATCAGGCTGGGATTATGAGACTAAAGCTGCATTTTACAAAGGGAAACCTTGTGCCTGGCAATTGTCCTTGTAATGTTGCAAGAGCCGGAGGCACTGAATTAATTCCCAATACAGCTGAGTTCTAATTATCCAAATAGATCAGGGAACCCAGGAGCAACACATCCCCCACTAATGCCCACAGAGCCACTCCAAAACAGTGTCTCTGTGTTCCCTGAGATGTTGGGGTGTGTGCAGCCACCACGGGTGGTACCTCAGCCAGCATCATCTCTTACCTCAGTGCCATACTGAGGGATGCTGGGGTTTGTTGGTTTTAAATAAAGATGGGACATCCCCTGATTTAGGCAATGCAAGTAGGACATAACTCACTCTGAGGTAATGGAGAGTGGGGTTTGAAAGGAAACCAGAAAAATGAGGTTCCTGCAGGGGAGCTTGCACTCTCTGGACAATTTTCCTTGTATTTTGAAGGACCTATATTCCCAGAAGGACAAATCAATAGTTCATGATCACATTGAGCTGAAGGTTATCACACTCATTTATTTTAAATTGACAGAATAGGGTGTGGTATTTTGGGCCATGGGTGGAACATGGATTTTTGGGTGTTTTCCTGATTTATGATTGGAAACACTTAAAAAGCAATTTCTGTTTTGCAGAAGAATAGCTATGTCATCTTCCTGTGAATAACACAGGGTGTTCACATCTCCATGGTAATTGGATGTGATAAAATAAACAGATGTTCTGAGGTTCTGCGAGAAAAGTCCTGTAAAGGTCTGAGTTTTAGTGCTCCTAATGCACATATATCCCTTTGCCTTCTCATTTCTCATAAATAACAGGGTCCACCATGGGGCACGCTACAGCTCATGGGAGAAGAAAATACAAATCTGAAGAGAATTATGGCTGAAAAAATTTTCATTAACTTTGTTTTAAAAATATTGGAGAAGATTTTAGGAATAAGGCACTTGACTCAACATGCCTACCCTTTAGTTCCCTCTGCCCTAATCCTGTCTTCAGCTTTCATTTCATATTCTAATTCCTTTCCTCTTTCAGAAATGAATAGAGGTATCTCTTAAATTCCTCGGGCTCAATCTCTTGCTCTCCCCAGGCTGCAGCAGTACAGCAGCCCCTCAAGGAAGAATACTCTGATAAACGCCCTCCTGCCCAACACAAACCTGTTACCTTTCACCATCTTGTTTTTGTGGGCACACACCCACACACCCACACACCCACACCCACACCCACACATACCCACCACACAATTTCAGGAAGCCCTAAGAGACCACAGCAGTCAAATGAATTTGAGCCTTTATTTGAACAAATGTCAGAAATTGTTGATCTTCCTGGCGCAGCTGCAGAGCCCTTCTGCCAGAGCCAGCTCCTGGGGCGTCAGGGCAGCTTGGGGGGACTTTTGGGTCTGGGGTGGTGCTGCTGAGGTTTTGGGTTGTGTTTGCTACGCACGAGCTGCGATGGAGAGGAGGGCAGTGCTGCTGTCTAAGTCAATATATTCTTGTTGATATTTCACTGATGCCTAAAAGCCCAATGTGAGAGTGTAGCTGCTTTGTGCTCTGTGCTGCCTTTGGCCTCACACACACACTGCTTTCCCAAAAGGCTTCATGCCCTAAATGGATGAAGCAAAGAGTGGGGGGGGAGCGTGGGGCGGTGGGGAAAGCTCCCCTACCCTGCCTGGCAGGTCTCTGGCTGTGCTGGAGCAGCTCCAAAGCCTCCTGACTCCCAGATCAGCATCTCATCCACACCTTTCCTTATCAATTTTTTTGCATTCTTAAATGCATTTGATGGACTGCAGTTGCTGGAGCACCACAGATCTGCTGAGAAGCTCTCTGATGTGCTGGAAGATTAAAGTGTAAATAGAACATTTTTGGAGAGCTAGCCATATTCCACTGATAAGCCTGAGGGAAGAACGGTTCAGAACAACCCAGCCAAAGTCACTGCTGGCACATGGGGTGTCCAGTAGTTTTGGGAGTTGTCAGATTTTCTCTCACTTCATATAAATTGTAGAGAAGATAGAGTTTTGTCCTTGAAGAACAATAGAAAGAGGTATTGAGAGTACATTCACTACACTTTCAATCTTTAAGGTACCCTTTAATTTCAAATGCATTTTTCCAAGTTGTTTTTGTTGAAATAATTATAAGGTGTTGGAGTTTATCATCCTCTTGGATGACAGCCATACCTGGAAAAAAGCACTGAATAAAAGCCATGTTAGCAGTTAGCCCTGGGCTGATTCCCACTGTGAGCCAAGCCCTCTCTGGAGCTCAGCTGTTTGCAGTTGGCAGTCCATTCATTTAAAAGCTGTTAAAATACCTAAATATTTTTTTTCCTAGGAATTCAATGAAATTGAGTGCAATTAATTTCCGCATTTCTAGCAAGCAGTTAAATTATTTTTGTTCCCCATTAGCTAATAAAGCTCTTGAGATGGAAAGCTGCTTTCCTGCCACAATGAAGCAATATTAATATTTTGCTCTTAAAAAATCAGTGTTCTTATGAGGGTCACAAAACATTTTGCAGAGGTGGATGACTGTATGGATTGGTATGTACACACACACAGACAGACACATTTTATATATATATATATATATATTTAGGCCATCTGTCACAGGCTTTTCTGTCACACTCTGTTGTCTCTAACTACAGCCACAGCTGGTTCTGGCTGGGGTGAAAGCTGACCCTCACCAAGGAAATGCGGTAACTTCCAGACCTCCAAATTCTTTAGAGGTGGTTTAAAAAGTTTGAAAACATCCATTCAGTCTCTTTCCCTTCCTACTTCCATAAAAGAAAAAAGACTGGGAAATTTTGATTATGCTTTTTGCTAAAAAAGCCAAAGCAAGCAAACAACCCCCCTCAGGTCAAGCTGACTGGAAGATTTATGAGGGTGAGTTGGGGGGAGCTAATTTTCTTGGAAAGTTTCAATTTCATTTCTAAGAAAGAGGAAAAGAAATATTGAAGCCTCCATTTATTTATTTTTTTAAAAAATTAAATATAATGCTGTTTTCTAGCCAATCCTAGTTCTAAAAAACCCAGACAATAACTAACATGACCAATCTTGGGTGCCAAGGAAAATCCCTTCTGGCTTGGGTAAGAGACCAGTGAGCTCTGGGCAGGCGCAGGAGTGCGGAGAAAGGTCAGGG
The DNA here is from genome assembly GCA_013397815.1 of Aleadryas rufinucha. Lineage (NCBI taxonomy): Eukaryota > Metazoa > Chordata > Aves > Passeriformes > Aleadryas > Aleadryas rufinucha. The sequence continues at coordinate 26,062 of VZTH01009593.1, read as the reverse complement.
CAGGATTTCTGGAGAGATTTTTTCCTCTCTAGGAAATCTTGATGGGAAGCCCATCAGCCCTGGACCTCTTCCCTTTATCCAAGCAATAACTCAGTCTCTCAGTCCCCAGCCAAGTGTCTGTCCCTTTGACAAGTCCTTTGGCCCCATCCTCAGTGTCAAGGGACTGGTTCCCCTTTGGTTGTTAACAGCTAAGCCTCTTCATGCCAACTTGGGAGCTTTATCCTCTCCTGCATTTATCCTCATTGTCCTCTTCCTCTCCTCTTCCTCCTCTCCCTCCTCTCCTGCTCCCTCTTGTTCCCCTCCTCCTGCTCTCTCTCCCCTCCTCTCCTCTCCCCCGACACTCGCCAAGCCTGGCTTGGCCTCTCCTCTGTCAAAGCTCTGAGATGCTCCTTCTGCTCCAGTGCAGGAGAAACGTGACCACACACATTGAGAACCAGTTTGCCACGGCTCCTTCCCCTGGAGGCGGCTTTGCCAGGGAAGCAGGCAATGGACAGGCTCAGTCCGGAGCCAGGACGCATCAGTCGCGTTTGCTGCACGACGTTCTGAGGGGGAAGTCGCATGACTCTGCCTGATGTCACAAATCATGGCACTCTAACACAAAATTGTTTCCAGTTGCTTTCCAGCAAGGGAAATGAATCCAACCCAAAACCACCCATCAAGGAGCAGATGAAGTTGCACAATGGAGCATTTAACGCTGGCTGATTTCTAAAGTGAGAAGATAAGGGGATATATCGCATTTAATTAGGAAAGCAACAGAGTCAGTTCAGAGATTTAGACTTATGAGCAGAAGCGAGTTTGGAAATAAAAAAGGCCTCTTTCCAAGTATACTGTAAGATCCTTTGCCAAACATCTATTCTTATTCACCTTTCAGTGAACAGTGGCCTTTTTAATTAAAAAGGGAGCAAATTCCATTATCATGAACTGTTGACTGTCAGGAGGAGAAGAAACATCTGTCCTGTGTTAACTAAATTTTCAGGATTTTATTCCCCAAAATGCCTCCTTTTTATAGGCTTTAGCTTTATTAACACTATGAATGCAATAAATTGTATCAATTTAAATATCCACCAAAATGAGCAGTACACCTGATTTTAATAGCCATGGATGTAAGCCATGGAAGAGAAATCTTTATGAAATGCAGTGAAATTTTTATGAAATGAAGTGAAGTCACCGGAAGCTTTGCCATTAACTTTGCTGGAGTCAGTTTTCCCTTCTGTTCACTTTCAACTTTCATTTTTTCTCCAAGCATGGGGATAATACCTGTCCCTTGCTGCCACCTGGACCTAAGCCAGGCTGGCCAGGCCATCCCTTCCTTTCCATCCACAGGTTTATCAGCTTCACCAAACCTGCACCACCACCCTCTTTCCTCCCCGTTGCTTTGCTGAAGGCAAGTGGAACCCAAAGCTGTCCCCAGGCCACCTGCCTGGGATGCAGGCAGATTAAATGAGGCAGGTCTCAGGTCTGAGGCCACACCTGCATCCTGCAGAGATCAGCATCAGCACTTTGGTGTCTGAGCACCACAAATCAGGAATTTGGCAGTAACACAGTCACCAATTTTATGAGCATTTCAAGCTGTACCGCAGCATCACCTGGTGCAGGATGTGTTCCCCATCCTCTGGCAAAATTAGGGTCCCCACCTCTCCCTCCTTCCTTCCCTCCCTCCACCCCTCCCATCCTCTTCCCCTGCAGCCAACTGGTTCCAATACAAGAGCTGACTCACCCTGAGCTGCTTGGATGCTGCATAGTAAAGCCTTGATGGATATTAACTATCCTTCTTGGATTTATGCATAGCTTCCAGCAGTGCTGGCTTTATCAAACCTCCAAAATGAATATAAATTTAAAATAATTTTTTTAAAAATTAGCTCATTTCCTTCTTCAGGGCTCAACAATCAACACCTTCCAGAGTATGTCCTAAAATGAAGAAAAAGACATGTTCCATAACTAAGAAAACAGAGGTTGTAAATATGGATGAGGCTGGAAAATGAGTGGTTCTTTGGTGTTTGATACCCATTCTTCAGTGCTGGGTACAGCAAGAGAAAATGACCCAAAAGACTCTTACCTCAGTAAAGATGTTCATTGTCTAAAATCCAGGAGAGCCCTCAGGCTTCCTGGACAGCAGCATATGTTGCTACACATGCACAAAATGCCTGGCTTGGATATTTTATTTAGCTTGGTTTGTTTTCTGGTTTCCATTCAGGCCTTGGAACTGGCCTGGTTTTCACACCTGAGGCTCACAGAAGGTCTGCAGATTTGTGCTAGATGCGAGGGAAGGGGCAGGAGATGGCTGGCAGGGGAAGTGATGCTTCCAGAGTCCAAAGGGTAATTATTTATGTGACCAGAACGTCACTCGCTGGAGCAGTGGCTGGAACAACAGGCCAGAGCACTGAGAGCTGTCTCATGCTGAGGGAATGGTGCTCCTCCAACAAGTGTTGCACTGATGGGTGGAATTTCTAAAGCAAATGCAGCCACTGCTCTGCCTCTTGTCCCAGGGCCCTGACCCAGACCCAGCTGCAGCCAACAGGAGTCTTTCCATCAACTGGAACACACTTGGAATGGAATCTGAGCTACAGACACACTAGATCCTGTGCACAGAAAAATAATTAGAAAAATTCAGTTGGCTGCAGTTGTTACCAACTTGCATGTTTGTGGATTCGTCTGGCCGGACACATGGTTAGAAGAAAGAATTAGGACTGCACACAAATCCCCCTGGAGAATCAACTTCCCTTATTCCTATCTGACCAAACCACCAAAGCCAACAAACATCTTGACACCAGACTCTTTACTAAGATGTTTGCTAATCTGCAGTGGAAATGAGACTCGAAGGGCCAGATTCCATTGCTGAACTGGTGAGGGAGGACAGGCCATGTATCAGGAGAAAAGATCTGTTTGAAGAACTCTAGGTAAATCTATCTTGTCCACAAAAATCTTTTAGCTGGAGATATGCTCAGCCAGTTGGGGCTTGGGAGGCTGGGATCCTCACTCCAGCTTGGCCATGAGCCCACTGGGTGATCTGGGCAAGTACCTTTGTTCTGTGTGGCTCATTGGAGGCACTTGAATTATTCCACAATTAGATGTTCCTGGCAGTCCAGATGCTTCGCAGCTATTGGAATTTTTTTTCCCTTCACACTTCTGGGCACTCTATAGAGAAATCTTGCATAACAGAGACTCTGGAGGCACAAGTCAGAAGTAAATCATGGTGTTGGAGTGTCTCCAAGCCTTTCCTACAAACCTGATATTTCTGCTGACAGATCTTTTACTGATGCCCAGTTTTACGTCCACTTAACCTGTGTTTGTCCATCTACTGGGAGAAATGGTTTCTTGCTGGAGAAGAAAAGAGGGTTAATGTATGATGAAATAATGAGGTGCTGGGGAAGCAGCCCTGAGTCACAGGGCTGTGGGAGTGTGTTACTCACTGTGAGCACAGCCTGACTTCTGTCCGTGCTCTTCCTTGCTTAGGATCAAGCTGGACATGAGCCAGCATATCTGCACTGCAATTAATGGAGGCTCACCTACTCATGCTAGACTTGGGTTTGCCCAGTGTTTACATGGCTGGTAAAGATCCACTTGCCTTTTTTTCTTCACTTGAGCTTTGACAAATCACAGTCAGGAGAAATATTAATCTGAAATGTGTGTACTGAACCTTTGCTCGCCTTGAGCCAATGAGAAGCTGTGATTAATTTTAATCCTTTAAATGCTCAAATGCAAATCCAGAAATCTGAATTAATATATTTTGTTGGCATCAGTAGAGGATTGTGAAACAGGAAATTAAGAGCACAATAACTTAAACAAAAGCTTATGAAGAAATAATGGCAGTGGTATGGGCAATGAGTCAGAGCGAAGGCTGGGCTGCTCAGAGAAGCCTGTCAGAGTGGGGTACCAGTTTGGTGGGATGTGGGGACCTATTGCCCCTTGAGTTTCTGGAAAATTCCAGCCTAAAGCAGTTGCCAACATTTTATTGCAAGTTTATATCTTCAGAGTAAAAATTCTGAATAAAATTAGCTTTCCTCTGACCTTGTGCTGAGTCCCAGCAAGGGCCTTTGCCTGTGGGTATTCCTGGAGTCTATTGTTTGCAGCAAGGACTGCTTTCTGTTGCACGGGAGGAGTGGAGATGGTCTCCATCCTCACACCAAGAGATGCTGCAGTTTAATTGCTTCTTGTTACTGATACTGGGCAGCAGCCTCACAAAATGCAAGACATAAAACGTATCTGGTGGTTTTGATCCTGTAAACTTGGGTTATGAATTGTCAATTTATCTCTAGCGTCATTCATCATGTTAAAAACTGACATAAGTATTATTTATACATGATGGTTACCCTACTAAATTACTTGCAAAGATTTAATAGGTGATAGATGTTTCCATGAGGAACAGGTGTCACGAGTGAGTACAGTCATATGAGCAATAAATAACGAGTCATAAAAGACTAACTCAGTAACAACAGATTAATCATCATTAGCCCTCTCTGGAATATTTATAATTGGAATCAGTTCATTAATTTTCTGCCTACAAGCACCAACAGGTTAACCAGCCACTTGTATTACTGAGCTACACCTCTGGAGGCCTGATCCTGATGCTGTCTGCAATCCCATGGCACTGGAGATGACCTTGCTCCAAACTCTGTGAACTGGTGCTCCTGGTGCTCTGTACTGGGCTCCTCCCTGGCTACCACAGGCAGGGGATGTCATCCCACTAACATAGTCCTAAAAATACCCGAAATATTGACTGGTCTGTGTGCTAGTCAGGTCTGGAGGGAATGAGTTTGGGAGTCTGTAATGTCTCTGTTTCTCATGCTGCCAGCCTCCGCCGTCTGTAGGAGTCTGGGATTATGTCTGAGGCTGCGGAGCTGAGGCACTCTGAGAGTGTGTGTGTGTGTGTGTGTGTGTGAGTGTGTGTGAGTGTGTGAGCCACTGCCGGAAATTCAGCATCTGGAATCCATTGTGCCAAAGTCATCCTGAGCTGAGCTGGATGCCAGAAGAGTTTCAGACTGCATGGGTGCATTTTTTTCCTCCGTGCTTGTGGGATTTTTAAAGCGCGGAGAAAAAGTCAAAAAAAATCCAAGCCCCAGCATCTCTAATCCTCACAAGTTGACTTCACATTCTTTGGTTTTAAGGGTCAAATTGTGACCCTTGCACAGGAGCCAGAGAAATCTCCTTCCTCCTGCCCTTTCAAACAGCACCCCCCATTCCCAGGCACGCCATGCCCACGAAAGCCAGCCTTGGAGAGCGCTGGCCACAGCTCCACACTGCCTGGGAAGGATGTGCAGCTTGATTTCACCTCTTTATGCCTCTCCTATGGTGGTTAACAGACCACAGAGGAGGAGGAAAATGACCCTTCCAGAATCCCATGTCTACCTCTGTGCTAGGCATCGTCCCTGTGCTGTCTGCCTCCTCGTTCCCTTGGGGGAATGCACACCGGGAGGGAGGATGGAGAGCAGAGGGAGGAAGGTGTGGGGGGCATTGTGCCCATCCTCATGAAGGGCCCTAGGGACCCTCAGTTTATCCCAGAGACCATGCCAGCTCTCCTCTGCCCCCAGAATGCCAGCAGCATGAGGATTTTTACCCCTTTGGCACTGCTGAGCTAAGTTTTGCTCTATTTTAGAGAGAAGTTTCTCTCTGAGGTTTTCAGAAGCTGGAACTTGACACCTCCGTGCTGCAGGAGGCAGGAGCCAGAGCCTGGATTCAGCAGCCATGCCCAGAGGCTGGAGCAAACACAGGACACTGGGACAGGAGCTGGAGCACCACCCGCTATGGCTCAGTCTGTGATACCTGTAGGGCTAAAGAACCTCAGTGGCACACACTGCAGGGGTTTGCAGTGGCATCAATCTGGGAATGAATAATCCACCCTTTGGCACAACCCCCTCCTGGGGAATGCCACAATTTGTGGTGCAGTTAGTTGGATTCTTTGCCTGTCGGAGGCTGTTCCAGAACCACACTGCTCAGATGGTGCCTGATTCTGAGCTTGGACTGGTCTGTGGTCACTTAACCTCATCTGTTCCCCTGCCAAAATTGCTCTTAAACAGCTCTTCTCTCTCACAGGCATTATCTTTCCAAGTATTTATAGAAAGCAATCAATGTCCATTCTCACTTGTGTGGACTGAGGATGTCACTTCTCAAAATCTGTCTTTGAGGAACTCCCCAAGTGACGTGGGCAGTCAATAGTTCCTTTTTCTGCTGCTGATTTGGTATTTCCCTTTTCCACACAAAATCAATGTTTTCTCTTTAGCTGGGGAAATTATTTTATCAACAGTTTCTTATCCCCTTCCCCCAGTTTCTTTGATTTTCCTGGTGATACCTAACCAAAGCCTTTACTGAAATCTTGGTGAGATCTTCCACAATCCTGTTCTTTAGGAAATGAGATATCAAGGAAGGATTCTGATAGGGTAACTGGTGTTACCTTTGATAACTTGCAATAGAGGTTCATCCTGTTTTTCTACATCTGAATGTGGAATGAGACTTCAGGCACATTCAGGTGCTATATTGGTTATTCCATGTACAGAATGCAGAGATAAGATAGAGATTGGAAGGAGATAGATGTGGGCAGAAGATAGATAAAGCATCAGGAAATGGGGTTTGAAGCAAAACAAAAATGCTTTTGTTGTTAAATTTAAGAAAATCCTCTGTTCTGTTGGGTTGTAAACAAAAAATTTAAAAAACCCCTGTGTTTCTTCTTTCGGGTTTTCTTTTGATGCATGACACATGTCCAGTCATGTGAGTCTCGACAGGGTGTATGAAACTGTAGATCAGATAAAGGATACCCTCCCCTAAAATCCATTATTTCTGCCTTTCTCATACTTTCTGGTCACATTTCCTTCCCCTCTCTTGCGAACTGCCAAGCTGGGGGGTTTGGTGCCAGCTGGTGGAGAGCAAGGAGGACTGCTGCAATGGAAAACATGAATGCTCTCACTTCAGAACTGTAAAATAAGCAGCAGGAGCCTCTGCCCATGTCTGATGAGCCTCTGGGGGTGGAAGGGATGTGATCTGCCCATCACTGATCAGAGCTGCCTTGTGCCAAGGAGATGGGAGAGATTCAGATTCAAAACCCCAGGACCCATGTTGGATTCAATGTGGGACTTGGAGAGCTCAGCCCAGTTTTGCCAGCCTGGTGTAGGTGACATGGGAACATCTTTTGTGTCTCTCACATTCTGCTCCCCGTGCTGGTCACTGTGGGCATCCTCTAAAGCAAATCACTGGTGTGGAACATGACAGCCCCACGCAGCCCATCTTGCTCTGCAGGCACAAACCAAGGTTTGCTCCTGTGTCCTCCTGAGAACATTTTAAATGTCATAGGAAACCAAATAGTGTCCTATCACAACCCTGTACTTTATTGCCTTAAAACCCCACAGCTGTAGGAGTAAAAGTCCCCCCTCGCCCGCAGTACCCCAAACTGCCTTAGTGGTTCAAATACTCCTGAGCTATCAGCTCCCTTGATCCTGCCACAGAATTTCTGCCAAACTCCAGCCAGCAAGTGATCACTGAGGGAGGCTTGAACTGAGAAAACAAATAAACCCTGGTGCATTCTGAAGCGATGCAGATTTTCACTGCGTATGAGCCTTGACAACATACATTATGTCTGTATTCAGCAACAAATCTGCTATCTCCTGGCCTCAAAAATATGCCACAGATGCAAGTTACAGAAAAACAGCTGCTACAAAAAGGGGATGTGTAAGTAGTTACCATCAAAAAAATCCACAAACCTAAACAAGTGTGAACTACTACAATGTCTCACTTACCACAACAGAGAAAGCAAGTCTGGTTTAGAGGGGAAATGATGCAAAGCACCGATCTCCCAATCAGAAACATCCCAGCAAGACCTTCCATAGCAACAAAAGGATTGAAAATAACAGAGAGAAAACAGGACAGGGCAGCCAGCATTACCTGGGCTGCATATTCAATTTAGAATCCCTCACTGTTAAGCTGAAAACATTCACTGCTATGCTGAAAACATTTACTGATTAAACCACCTCCACCCAGGCACTGGTCGGGAGTGGCACTGCAGTTGTGGTGCCTCCAGCATCACTGCTGTGGTTATCATGGGCTGATTACATCACATTAAGTGAGGTCTCCCAGATATGCTCTTCAGTGCACAACCCCAATTACTAAAAACCTCAAATTCTAATCAACCATATAGTTATGGTTTAGGAGAAGGAGCTAGATCCGAAACTGAAAAGCTGTGGGTTTTCATTTGGCCCTAGGAATATTGCCTGCTGCAGGGTCAGGCAGGGGTTATTGAGTTACATGAACTGCTGTGTGACTGTGGGACTAGAAATGAAATGGGCCCTCAAGCACACAAAAATTGGCCATTTCTCGGTTATAGGCTCACTCTTTGAGCAGCTTCAATGGATGTGGTCAGCTCTTGGCCATGAAATGCTGGTGGAAAATGCAGTGGATGAGTTCTTTGACTCTACCTGGTAAATGAGAGATCTTCAAAGCGGGATAAGAACTGGACCGTACAGAAATTAATTAAGAATCAACATACAACAGATGGTGTATTCTGAGTTCTGGGTCTTAAAATCTTAAAATGTAGCCAGCTACTTGTACTCTTGGCTTTGATATTTTATTTAATTACTTCAAACCTTGTCTCTTAATAGACATTTCTTTTACAAGCTACTACAGGCACTTCCCAGCTCCATTTCTGGTGTGGCAGTAGGGTCTCAGACTATATTTGGATATTGGAATTTCGGGTTGAAACTATTCACTAATTATTATTTTGGCCTCTGCAGAGGCATATCGGGCTCCAACATCTTGGCTTCTTCCACTTCAGAAATCAGAGAGAGTGTCTGCCTCCCAGCCATGTAATGGTTATGTGCTGAGGAGCTTTCTGCCCAAGACTTTGTGGGCATATGAAGTTTACAAAACGTAAAGAATAAAATTCCATTTAGCACTTTTTCCTGCCTGTCTACCACACTGTGACTCTGTAATTGGTGTGCTCTCTGCCATATAAAAAGAAGAACTTATGAAAATTCAGAGGAAAAGCTCCCCAATTCCCTAAAGAACCAAAAATGGGAACAACATATTCTGAAAGCTCATCCTCAGCAGCCAAGCTCTGATCCAACACAGATGTAGTTGAATATTGTAGATGGAGAAGATTATAATTTTATATATTGTTTCTCTTGCTTTATCATTCTCTACATTTTTATGGGCTGGCCACATCTTGCTTCATGTACGAATATAAACATGTATGTGAATGAACATTGTTGTGCAAAGTCTTTTTCTGATACCAGTAATGGGAAGTTTTCATCCCAGGGTTATCTTGCAGCATTCTAACCCGCACGCTTTCGATTCCTGGGCATTATACTATTTCCTGATAATAAAAGTATGCAACCCCAGTTTATTGCTCTCCATTTAACAAAGGAAATCAATGTTTATTTTGCATGTCTGAAAACTACAAACTCAATTAAAGGAATGACCGATGAAATACTGAGTCAGGAGCTTGTACACACATTTAATCACACGTGTGGGAGAAACCCCCCTGGGAGACTGCTTGTGCTCCCCATCAAGAATGATGTCAAAATCCATTACCTTCAACAGGAACAAGAAATGGCCAAATCTCCAAGTGCTCCAAGGCCTCTCCAGGCTTGGAGTTGGCAAGAAAATTCCATCATCTGCTGCAGGATCCTGACTTCTGCTGTGCACGCAGAAATGCTCTGTCCAGAAGAGCTCACATCTACAAGGACCCCCTGCTGCAAAGGGCAGCTGGCTGGATCCGGGTACCCAGCAGAGAATAGCTTGGAGCCCACAAAGAATTCATCCAACCCTGTGGTATTAATTTTACTGTCCTTGAGCAACGTACAAGCGTGGGCAAAGAAAATGGCCAGTCATGTTGTAATGCTGAAGGGTGATGGCAGTTTGGTTGTGTATTTCCCATGCATAAATATGGCAGGTTACAAAGCTCCCTAATGTTAATTATTTAAAATATTACTGACAAATTTTAACCAGGCCTCACTCTAGCAGCTCTGTGTCTGATTTTTAACACACGAAAAATAGAAGTTTTTTTGCTGGGACAGACTGCACCTTCAACATCATCATAGGTAAAGCTGATCATTTTGTCACTGACAAAATTTTTCAGTTGTGACATTTTCAGTGTGACTTGGGTACAGCCACTTTCAGATGAAAAAGATGTTAGGAAGGAAAAAAACCCTTTGGGCGTTGTAACCATAAGAGTGACCTGTTCACTTCCCTACTACAGATGACTTGCGTAATTTGATGGTCAAGCCTCCTGAAACTACACAACATAGCCTGTTTTTCAATTTCATGGACAGTGATGTAACTCCAAAACAAGCAATGATTAATGAAATATCATTCGTTCCACCCAAAGCAAGAAATGTCACACTGCTCCAAGCTTTGCTATAACACTGAAAATGTCTAATAAAATGTCTCTAGAAGAGCTCCAGCAGCGCTGTTTCTCTCCCAGGCATGGCAGCTGGTCTTCTCTGCCACAGAAAATTCCATGTGGTATGGTGGGGATGCTCTAGGTACATCTGGAGAATGATTCAAGTGGTTACAATTGGGTAAATGGCTCCTTGCTCGACATCCTCAGTGATTATATCTGCTAGCTCTTGTGTTTTCTTTAAAAACCAACATTATTGGGTTATCTCATGCAAGGCCACAGCTGAAAAGGGAGTATCAGAAGAGAAAATATATGAATTTGGAAATGTCTCATTGTGGAAATGTGACTCTGTCATGTCTCATGCATCAAAGGCTTCCTCATGCCTGACTGCTCTGGGAGGGGTGCGTGAGCCCCTCACCAGGAATTCACACAGAAACCTCAGAATGTCAGATAGACTTGTTCACTGCTCAGCTTCATCATCTCTCATCCTCATTAAAGTAAAAGTACCATGTAAACCAAGAAATCACTCAGTAAATCTCCCTCTACATTAACCCACACTGATGGAGTGAGAGATGAAACAGAAAAAGAGAAGGCTAAAGAAAGGCACACCAAATGCAGAGGCAAAGCTGCCGTGTGAAATGTGTCTGCCTCCAGGGTCACGCAAATCAACAGCAGATGTTTGAGATAACCTCTTGTGGCTGGAACTTGACATGTCAAAGAGCAGTTCTGCCCCACAGACCTTCAGCTCGTCCCCCCTCAGGAGGGTAACAGGAGATCTTTCTGTCATCCAGTGGAATTTCTCTTCTACCAGGATGCTAACTCTGGTAATTCGATACATATCAGCCTCTGAAAGCGATACATATCAAGGGGCTGCAGAGGTAGGAATCCCTCCAAGCTCTGATACTATTTTGGGGATTTATTGGGACACTTCCATGGGGCAAAAAACTGTGCTGAAATGTTCACAGCAACCCACATTCCCTGGGGTCTGCAGCAAGTGGTGTCCTGTGGATGGGCTGCTGTTGTGCCAAGCACTAGTGAGATTTGGGGTGAAGAGGGCTCACATGCACAAGACTGATCTCTCTGTTGGTGTCCCAGGCTCTCCTTGCAGGTAGTATAACCACACAAATTGTTTTTTAAGGAGGCAGTTGGGCTCTAATCCCTCACAGCAGAGCAAATGTGACATGAAAGTGTGTGTGAAAAAAGCTTTGCCAAGCTTTTTTGACAAGCTCAGTCACTCAGCAAGTTACTGGGATGAATACTGTGTCACCAAAAAGTGGCAATTAATTCTTCACCCGGGGGATCTCTGTCCTCTCCTCCTCCAGGCAAAAAAGTTTATATTCTGGTATTCCTGCAAAGCTCATTGCAGGGACATGACAGAAACAAGAGAGGTATCTTGGATTTGATTAACCCTCGTATAATGGAGGCATGGAAAAAATAATGCCCAAATAAAGGTGAAACTGAAGATGAATTTCTTCAACATCATCTTTCTAGAAATAGTTTATCATTTTCACTCAGCTGCAAGGGGCAGCCCCAGGGTGGTGGGCTGGCAAGCAGGAATGTTCCTTTGGTAAGGTCACCACTGAAAGAAACCCAATTGAATCAATTCACCTGAACTGCAGCAATAACCTGGGCACACCAAAGATCCAAACTGAGCCTTGATGTCTGTTCTTAACTAATCCTTATTTTATCACTATTGCTGCACTCTAGACAAAGGACAAGGCTTCCCTCTCCCTCCATTAGCACATCTTTAACACCACTACACACATGAGTCTAAAATACCTTTATCGCCCTCAATAATTTTAATCAATGTTTTCCTTCAGAAGTTGAGTTTCCTGGTTATTCTCCTCCCTGCATAACAAAAAATACTCTAGTAAGGAAGAAAATGCTCCTGCTTATAATGAAAACCACATTATGGCAGAGCCCTGGGGACTGGCTGGGGGAGGTGGAGGCAAGGGGGCTCCCTGGCTCTGCTCAAAAGTATGATCCAATAAGTCATTTCCAGGGTAAACACATAAATCTCTCCATCCTGAACAGGATCCAAACAATCAGAAGTATTCCCCTTGCCTTATTCAAAACATCTCTGCTGCTACTGAGGAAATAAAATGAGTGGATAAAAACAAACACCCTTTGGTGGAAGCTGAAAAAGAAAACATTCAGTGTAAATGTTCAGATGGCCACCAACTAACTTTGCTCAGAGGTAAAGTTCTGGCTGCTGCTGATGTTCCCTGCCTCACTGGTGCTGTCATGCATGCCCTGATGTTGTTCAGAGTGCTAGGATGAGATGTTAGGATGGATGCCCCAGAGAAAAGAAAAAGTGGGATGGGAAAGAAAAAAAATCAACAGTTCTTCCCCTGCAGCAAATATGGTTTAGCTAATGTGCAAGTCTGGATTTGTACAGAAAGCAGAACTTACAATAGCAGCCTGTTTTCATCAGTGTGCCCTGCTGGGGAAGTGTAAGACTGGCTCAGTTGAATGGTAAAGATCAAGGACAAAATTCTTTTTATGAGGGTCAAAACTGCTTGTAATCTGCAGTGTCAAATTAAAAACCCAAATCTGATAGGTTTTGCAGTGCAAATGAAAGCTATTGAGCTGCCATAATCCAAGCTCTCCCACCCCCAAAATCTGGCTCTGTGTGTAATGTCATTGAAGAAGTCACGATCTGCTACAATTAGTGTCAGGTATGGCTCACCCTGCTGTAAACCAGTGTCTCTCTGAGGAGCTTTTCAGACCTAGTGCTATTGTCTGCTGTCTTGTTTACAGCATTGTCCTTGTTATCTTAAACACCTTTTTCTGCAAAGGCAGTGATGTTCTTAGAGAGCTGGAGTCACAATGAAACACCAGGTGTTACAGAGGTGTTTTCATCTAAGTAGTGATTCCAACTGAGCATTTAAAAATGGTGATACTTGAAATCACCTCTCTAGCTATCTTCTAGGATTAATTTCTGCTGCAGAATCCTAAAACTGCCCAGTTTCCTGCTGAGGTGATACAAACAATTCTAAGTTTTCTACTTTAGGTCTTCATTAGGAACACTGGGAGCAAAACACAATTTTCAGCTTTAGCTCTTTCCCAAACTGTGCTATTCAGTTATTTTCCTTGGAGGCCCTGTCTTTAACCTCTGCTGTTAGTTTAGCCCAGCTACACACTGAGTTTGTTTGTTTAGACAGGTTTATAACCCAGTAAAAGGTGAGCCAGGTTCCCTGAATTACGGCTGTAGATAGCACAAAGGCAATCGAGTCATGGCCAGTAGAAGCCAGGAAGATGCCACCACTCGGTCCATCCTTTCTGTGTAACCAGCTGGATCCTGCCCTGAGGATCTACAGGCAACTCAGCAACACAACTGCAGGTAATTTTCCAGCAAACACACACAGGAGACTGAATATCTCTGTGGGTCTTTTACAACTCTTTGGTAGCTGCATGCTTGTATTTCCATCTGGTCAGTTCTACTCATCAGTCCAAATCTGTCAACATTAATGTAAATTGGCTAGCTAGAAGGTGGTTTGGACTTTCTCTAGGTTATATTTTCCCTGCCTGTTGCTCAGTTGACGCCACTCTTGAGCTTGTATTTCTTGCAGGAGGTTATGAAATGTGGTTCCCGAAAGTGCAAAGTCTGACACTACAACGGGAATGGGTCACTTCTGTCTTGGCCCAGCCCCTTCCCGCGTGAGCTCAGAGGGATGTGTCACTGACACGCACACGATCCCGTCACTCCACTGTTTCTACACACAGGGCAGACAGCAGAGTGAGTAGTAAGGAAGGAATTAAAATTTTTATGTCACTCCCTTCACTGGAGAGAACGTTTAGAGACGTTATTGGCATAGTCATGCGGAGTGTTTTCCAGACTAGATTTCACCAAAAGACTTCAAAACAGTTTAAGGACATAGCTTTAATATTTAGATGATTTTGCAAGGAACAGATTAATTCAGCCTTGCATTAGAGCGGAAGAAACTCCTAGCAAGAGTAGAATAAAGCCCAACACATTCTGTGCAGATGTATCCTCATCATCTGAACTCATAACTCAACTCTGAATCTGTTCTTGTACATCAAGAGAGAAAGAGACAGAGCACCCACACAAGGAACAGCTGGAGAGCAACTGGGGCACTTGAGGAGGGCATGGGATGGGTTTGGCTGGTAGGGGATGGATATGTTCTGTACAAACATCTGGGAGAGGGTTCACAGCTGTTCTGGCAGAGGGAACTCTTCCTTGTCTCAGATACACATATCAGGTCAGAGAGACATACTGGGCATCTGCTTTATCGTCTGCTCATCTTTCCTATCAGGTTGTTCATGGGTAGCTTTGATGTTTCAGTGGGGTTTATTCCCCAAAGAACATCCTTTCCTCCTTAACTATGCTCTTCCCACATGTAACTTGAAATGTGGCTACCAAGGGCTGAAAGTGCTGCTGAGTTGCTTTTAGAGGCTCAGGACTTAAATTCCCAAGTTGCCAAAGCACAAGGCATTATAAAGCCAAGGAAACTGTACTCCAGTATTTTTAATGATCTGGACTTTAGTGACTTCTCTACATATATATAAAAAAATATCAGTGATGGAGCATGAGATTTAAATAGGATCTGCTAAAGCCCATTTAACTCTTCAGCCATCTTCCCCTGGCCTAACTGGTGCTTTAGAGCTAAAAGAAAATGCCACAAGCTTAGTTCTAGGGTTCACCTTGGAGACATCCCTAAGTAGAAAGCAGACTTGACAGGTATTTCATGTCCCTGAAGGGGTACATTGTGCTTTCACAGCACTTTGTGAAGGTCAGGAAATCAGCTGCTCAGAGCCTGTTCTGAAGAGTTTGCAGACTGGGAACTCCAGCATCTGGGGCTAGAGGATTGTGCTTCAAAGGAAAGTCATGAGGAGTGGGGGGTCTCTTGTAAAATTGGGCTCCTACTCTGCATCCATTGATACTTCTTGTCTTGGTGAAAATTGCTGTTATATTTCTATGAGATGACTGCTGAAACTCTGCATGCAGCTGCTAACACTGGGGTGCTGGGGGATATAAAGAATGTGCTAAGCCATTTTCTTGGAAGCTTTTTAATATCTAAATTCAGTCTGGAGAAGGAAATGATTTCCCCTGAAGATACCTTCCTTTTGATTGCTTGCTCTCCCAACAGCATTCTTCTGATGCCCCACTTTGTGGAAGGAAGCAGGAAGGCTGGTTGCAAACAGTGAGGACACTGCTTTACCACAAAAGACCTGGCAAAATGTCTGTGGGTTTAGTTTCATTTTGAGCAGGATTACAACCCAACTTCTTTCTTTTCTTGAATCAAAACATGGAAAGCAGAGGAACCACAAATACTGGAAATAAACATTTTCATAAAATCAGAAGCTGAACTCTTCCTTATAGTGCTATTACTCTATCAATTAAGCCCAAATAAAACACAACCAACTGGCAAACAATACATTAATCTAGAAGGGAAAATGAAACTAATATTGGTTGATAGTTTATTTTGCATCTAACTGTTCTACCAGAACCATTAAATCTTGGTTAGCTTAGGCTGGCTAATTTGTTTTTGAAAGAAATCTCCATCTGTGTAATATGTTTTGTTAAATCTAAGCCAAATTTAGTAGAAAGGAAATGTAGTTTTGCCTACTAGAAAGGGATATATTTCCTGCTAATTTTTCAGACCTGCCTTTTAATTTTCTGCCCAGTGAACAGTGCTCAGATCCATTAAAAGATGGACCATGTCAGTCATTACTGAAACCTCCTCTAAGTTGTCAGTAAATGCTATTTATGAAACGTGGTCTTTAATAAAAAGGGAACAACAGCTGGACGTAGCTTACCCAGGGAATACTTCTTAGTTCTTTCTGTTGCCAAGAGGCCAAAGCTTTTATTGCATTTTGACACTATTTCACTAGCAATGCACATCACAGGACAGTGGAAACATGTAAAGAAGAGATGGGTACTGGAATTGCTCCTTTATTTTTGCTGGCTGCAAAAAAAGCATTCCATCTCCTCTTGGATGTGTTTTCTCAGGTGTAATAACACACCAGCAAGAATTGCAAGGTAAGAAGAGTCTTCAAAAGCAAAATTTGTAAATGGCAGGTCCTACCTGACTAGATCATCTGAGAGACTTCTTGTATGGAAAAATGAAATATTTCATTACCTTTGGTTTTCAAGTGTCATCTGAGAGGTGAGAGAAGGACTGCTGTGATTGGGACAGAGACACTACAGATGCTCCATCCTCAGCATCACACACTGCCTCTGGCTTTCTTTGGGACTTTTGATAAGTCCTTTATCCCATGAGAAGGAATAAGTATTTATCGCTATATTTATCTCCCCAGCAGATGTTTTTCCCTTTTAAAACCAAATGCAAATGTTGACTCGTAGGTGCTGTGAATAATCTGTCTTACACACAGCTCTGCTCATTAAAAGCCACAGGCACAGATCTGAAATTGCAGCTATAACAGGCAGTCCTTGACCCAACCCCAAAGTGCATTTACTGCCCCCAGCACCATCCTTCTGTGCTTGGGAACTTCGAGCAATAAAGACTTGCTTCTTAGGAATTTTTCTAGCAGCTGGTTGCTTATCCAAAGAAAAGTGACAAATATGAGCACAAGCAGACACACAGGTACTGGATGCAAATTACCAGTGGGAAAAGATTCCCTGAGGCCAAGTTAGCCTTAGATATAACCAGTGACCACCTGGCCTGGAGCTGATAAGAAGCAATTAAACCCAAGAATCCGCCAGTCTGAATAAGAAAGGAAGAAATGGGTTTCATCTCTTCATCCTGACCTATTCTGACTGAAGGGATAATCCAGAGGGTAACCCTGGGGCCAGGCTCAGGACCTGCAAAGGCACACCCAGGTGGTGCAGCAGGCACAGCACCTGTACCACTGCTGCTCTTGAGCACTCCCACCGGAGCTGCTCTGTTCTCAGCCAGTTTACAGAAAGGCCTGAGAGATGCAACATTCACAAATGTAGTTCGTACCTCCAAAAGCTCAGATCTCATCCTAAGTCCTCAAACCATCTCAATGGAAAATAGAACTAAGGTTCCTGAGGCAGCTGTGTAGTTGGCATCTCTCCTTGAAAAGCTGATAGTCTCCACCTGTGAGTTAACTCAGCTGCTGTAGATCAGGTAAATCACTCTGTTGTGTTCTCTTATTCGTGGGTGACCCTTGGCTATATTTTATTTATTTATTTATGTAGTCATCACCAATTGTACCTGGCTGCTTATGCCTATGAAGGAGAAGTGCTTCTTCTGTTGTTTGGTCTTCGTTTTGTGGGATTTTTTTGCATATTTAAAATCCATCAATTTAAAGGATAAGAAAGAAGCTTAAGTTGGTTAAGTAGTAGCAGGCACCAGGTTCAAGGGAGTGAATAAGCTGTGGATTACACCATTAACAGAGTACAGAGTAGAAGATTTAGTATTGGGTTTTGTATTTTGCTAGTCAGAAAAATAACCAAAATAATATTTATTTATCTTCATGGAAATTTCTAGGAGCTCTGTCCCTAGGAGGAAAGATGTGCTCTATACAGAGTTGTGCTTTTTCCCAGCCTATCTGGAAAAAATATCTTCATGTAGGCTGTAACAATTGAAGCATAAGCTATTTATGCATTGATGGGTATTTCTGACTTGAAATATTTGACAGGCTCTATGTTAAATATCTGGTTTCAGTTTCTAGATGTCTATCTCAAAGCCTCTCTTTCCCCTGTGCCTTATTAAAAGAAAGGCTGTAAGAAAGGAAATGAGGGAAGTTAAAAACATTCTAGGAACATGTAGGAAGCCTTCCATTGGATCAACTCTCCTTGCCCTCTTTTTAGGGCATTGAATTTGCTATATTAATTCTATTGATCAATTTGTTTGTGTTTCTTTAAAAATTATAACTGCATCTAGGACTTTTTAAGGAAGAAGTTGGCTTTACTGATGGAGCACCCAAAGATACCAGAATCAGACTTTGCTAAAACTTTATTTATTTCATGATATTTGCTTCTGCAGTTGATGAGGATGTGTTTAATGGGCTGAAAGTAAGAAGCAATTGCTTCAACTGTGTCTATCTGAAGAACATTTTGTTAGAAACCACCTTCCAAAGGCAAAAAATAATCCCCTGACCTATTCAAGAGGAGCACCAGGCTGCCTGGGGTGGTTTGTGGTGGGAAGCTGTCTCTTACAGGCAGGGGCTGGCTCAGGTCAGTGCCTTTGCTGTCGAGCCTCAGTGATGATGCCAAATGTGTGAGCAGGAACCCCGTGCTTCTGGAGCTGGTGTCTGCAGGAAGGCATGGAAAGGTGGGCCTGAAGCTCCCAGAGTCACTGAAGATCCCATAGTGTCTTTCAAAGAGGACAGGGCTTAGTGCTAAGGCTTCAGTCAGGTTCTTCCCCTCAAATGGTGCAAGAGGGGGATGAGGCTGATGGCTGCTGCTTTTGCAGAGGATGCTCCAGGTGCCAGCAGCACATTCAGGGAGCACTCCAAGCTATGCCCTTACACTGCACACAGCCATGAGCAGGCTCGGATGTCCCCGATGGCCGCAGAGCTGGACAAAATTTGTCTTGTTTGCGGTGTTAATGCAATGATTTGGTTTGAGAGACACCGTAAGCTCAATGGACCTTCTAGTTCACACACTTACTGTCTCCTTAGAGCTGCTGGGCTGCCTGGACAACAGCAGAAACTGAGCTATTTAACATCAGTAATGTGCAGCATCCCAACTCCTGCCTCCCAGGCTGGGTGGTAAAAGCCATGGTAGTGTGCTTTGCCATCCACTGGCTCCTCATTGTAAGAGTTTTCAAAAGCAATGAAAATAGTTCACCTATGTAACCTGTCTGCTTAATGTGATCAGCATAATGCTGCTGATTTTTGCAGAGTTCAAGGTAAAGATAAAGCCTTGCATTAGACCTGGTGGGTTTCTCTGCTGTTCTTTGATAACCCTGCAAATCTGGGGGTGTAGAAACACAAGTAACTGCAATATTTTCTTACCCTTCATACAGCTGTGCTTAGTTGTTGACAACATGACTTGGGAGAAAGCAGATGGTTTTGCAGTCCAGAAGTCTGGAATTCATTAGTGGAAATTTTCAGACGTGGGTTGTTTTTCTTGTTTTTTTTTTTTT
>VZTH01009592.1:25099-157316 GCA_013397815.1 Aleadryas rufinucha | reverse complement strand
ATGACAACAAGAGCCAAGGAATGTGTTTGACACACCCAAGGGATGGGACTCGGATGCCATCCAAGGGGAGCTGCACAAGCTGAAGGAGTGAGCCCACAGGTTCACTCCTCATGTTTAACATCTCATAAGGTTCAACAAGGCCAAGAGCAAGGTCCTGTCCCTGGGTCAGAGCAACTCTCCGTATCAACAAAGGCCGAGGCATGAAGGGATTAAGAGCAGTCCTGCCAAGAAGGACTTGGGGATACTGGTGAATGGAAAACTGGAGATCAGCCAGCAATGTCTTCTCACAGCCCAAAAAGCCAAACATATCCTGTTTCAAAAGAAACATGACCAGTAGGCCAAGGGCGGTGATTCTGCCCCTCTACTCCACCCTGGTGAGACTCCACCTGGAGTACTGCATCCACCTCTGGGGTCCTCAGCACAAGACCAATATGGTCCTTTTGGTGTGGACCCAGAGGAGGGCCACAACAATGATCAGAGGGCTGAATCATATCTCCTGTGAGGAAAGCCTGAGAGAAGTGAGGTTGTTCAGCCTGGAAAAGAAGGCTCCAGGGAGCCTTCCAATACTTAGCAAGGGCTTAAAAAAAGATGAGAACAACTTTTTAGTAGAGTCTATAGTGACAGCACAAAGGGTAATGGTTTTACACTGAAAGAGAGTAGATTCAGACCAGATATAGGAAAGAAATTTTTTGTAATAGTGGTAACACACTGAAACAGGCTACCTGGAGAGCGGGTGGATGCCTCATGCCTGGAATCATTCAAGGTCAGGTTGGACAGGGCTCTGAACAGCCTAACATGGATGAAGTTGTCCCTGCATTTTGCAGGAATTTGGATTAGATGACCTTTTAAGATCCTTCCCAATCCAAACCATTCTATTACTCTGTAACTTAAGAGAAAAAAAAAAAAGGCACCAAAATATTTAACTAAACTCAGTTTGGGCCTTTTGGTATATCTTCCTCTAAAGCCTACAGGGAATGTTCCCCTTAATATTCACACAAGTAGCAGAGTTGCTTGAATTCCTTTCACCTCAAAAATATGGATTCAGTTATAAGGGGAATGGTAGGCACAAAGAGTTTTTATTTTCCTTGTGAGGTGTTTTTCTAGAGCCATTTTCCTGAGCAGGTTGGACAGTATTCAAAATTAATGCCAGCTGATAGTCTACAAACACTGTCACTTTCTCTTATCTACAGTGGTATCTGTCAGAGACCTGACACCATTAAGTAAACACAGGGCTTTAATTAAAAGGAATAGAATAATATTTATCACTACTGTATTGTTGCTGTTTAAAATACTTTATCCTTCACAGGCATTCAGTGAGTAAAAAATTACTGAGAACTGTACAACTAGTCACAATTTCTCTGGTTACTTCTCCATTTTCACATTTCCCCTTCACACTTTCTAGTGTGATCCTACCTCACAGTGAAAGTTTGTCAATATTGATTTATCATCTTTCCCCAATCCCTGCTTTCTGTCATTGCCTTTAACCTACGGACATCAAACTGGTGTTTAAACATTGTCCAAGGAATGTGAAACTCAGTAAATACCCTTCTGATATGCCATTTCATTTTTTCATTTATCAATCCTTGTGAAGATATACATGCAAGTATTTTCCAGGATAAAATAAAGGCACATGAAGAAACTAAAACCGGTGAATAAACAAAATTGAGAACCATGACACAACATTCACTGCAAGACTTGAAGAAGTTGGGATCAAAGTGAAGGTGCTGTTAACAATAACTGCAGTTTAACTCACTGGTCATCAAAAGCTCAAGCTCTGTGTTACCCTCTGCACTGTTTGTGTTGAGTGCAAAGCCCTGGTCCACTTCCACAAAGATGGAAGAGTTTCAACACTCTTTCGGATTCGGCCTATAGTTCAAAGTAAAGTTTTATGTGTGGGTATCTCCATAGATTAACAAAGCAACAACATTAAGAAGTGGCTCATAAACAGGCATAAACATATTTCAGAAACATGCAAACAAAATGCAAAACTAGTTCAGTAATATATCATGTGGAACTTCTATAATGCCCTAGTCAATCTCTCCTTGGAAAATGGCTTAGTACAGGAAATACTAGTTCATTTCTGTTTTTTAGCAGTCACAGCAAAAGTACAGTAAAACTAAGATTATTTCTGTTCTGCAGTGCTTTGATGTTGCTTTTCTAAATGTTTTATATAAACAGCTATCATTTAAAGATGAAAAGGTTCTGAAAATAATTATTACAATTACTGCCACACAGAGATTGTTGAACTTCAAATTCAGGGTCCATACTCAAGACTCTACTGGTAGTTAACCAAACATTGCGTCACAAAGCAAAGCATGGTTCTCATGACAGTTTACAACCTGAAGAGTAAAATATACACAGAAGCCCAGAGTGATATGTAGTGTACAATCACAGTAATTCCAAAATGACTGCTTATCTGCAGATACCAACGTGTGGTTATGTAATGCAGGGCAGACAAAAAGAATTGAAGAGACTTTCCGAGGATCAATTGACTTCACCACACATTACAAAATGCCATCAATACAGAGCTTTCATATCCTTTTTCTCTTCTATTGAAAATTGCTTATATGTAAATTTATACCAAACAATCTTGTTACTTTAAGCTGTATCATCTATAAGCTGTCAGAACTAGTCGCACATTCTTACAGTCTACATGTCTTACTCCTTAAATCCTAATAACCTGGCAACGCTAGGATATAGTGAGCAATATTTGTATGACCAGGTCTTCATTTAACAAGTTCTTCTGAGCCAACATCACTTTTCCCTTGTGCTGCAGCCTCCGCTTTTAAGTAATGGTAGCAAGGCCCACATGAACACCGGAGGACTGTGCAACCACACCTGACACTTAAACCTCACTTTCTGGGGAAGGACTGGCCTGGGCTGCTGTATTCCACAGTAGCCCCAGCCTCTCTGTCCAGCTGTGCCCTCCTCTGGGGCCCTCAAGACAAGAATGACCTTGAGCTGCTGGAACAAGTCCAGAGGAGGGCCACTAGGTTAATCCCAGGGCTGGAGCACCTCTCCCAGACTGACACAGTCAGGGCTGTTCAACCTGGAGAAAAGAAAGCTCCAGGGGGACGGTACAGCACCCTCCAAAGGGGCCTTACAGGAAGGTTGGAGGCGCTTCTCCCAAAGGCCTGTAGCGACAGGGCAAGAGAAAACGGCCTTAAGCTGAAAGAGGGCAGGTTTAGTCCAGACCTAACCAGGAAACACTTTACTGCAACGCACTNAACGCGCGGCTGCGCCAGGAGAACGCGCGGCTGCGGCTGGAGAACCGCCGCCTGCGTCGCGAGAACCGCTGCCTCTTCCGACAGGCCCTGCTGGGGCCGGGTCCTGACAAGCCCCCCGCCGACCCGAGCGAGGAGGCGGAGGCCCTGCGCGCCCAGCTGGGGCGGCTGCAGGAGAAGCACCGCCGGGCCTTGCGGCACCTGCGGCGCTGCCGGGCCGCCAGCGGGCCCGAGGCCTCGGGAGCCGAGGACGGGGAGTTGGACGAGCTGCTGCTGGAGGAGGACGAGCAGCCGCTGGACAAGAAGAGCCTGGTGCCGGCCGTGTAGGCAGCCCCGGTGGAGGGGGCGGCGCCGGCCGGCGCTGCGGGCCCTCCCCGCCGCTACGGGGTAGGGGCGGGTCACTACCTCCTTGCTCCCGGCTCCGGCCCTCCTGCGGTGCGGGGAGGGGGGTGGCTTTCCTCAGCTCCTTCGCTCGAAACGAGCCCTTCCCACGGAAAGGGTGGGGGAGGAGTTCAGGTTTTTTAATCCTTTTCCCAGATACATACCCAGGAAGTACTGACGGTGATCGAGGAGAACCAGGTTCATGTGGGAAACTGATGCTTGGACGACGAGAGGAATCCCTCAAAGTGGCTGTTGTAATGGAGAAAAGAAGCGCGGTGAATAGACCACTTGATCTCGTATCATCCCACAGCAGTGAACTGTGCTTCCTTTGGGGACCAGCTGTGGATCGCGTTTTTTATCTTGCGTTAGCGACCGTCACGTAGGCTTCAAGAGCCATGGAGACTGCCTAGTTCTTAGAAGTCGGTCTGTGTTAGGAAGAGGAGTGGAGGAAGCTTGAAACTTTTTGTCAGTGCCCCAGTAAAAGTTGGTGATCATTTGAACTATGAATTGCCTTGGACACTTAACTGCAGAGCTCTGTATTTTTAATGGTGGACTTTGTTGACCATCACATGAATACTGATTTGAATTTCACATTTTCATACAAAACTGCAGCTAATAAATAAAATTGTGATACACCAAATGGTTGTCCTAAGTGTGAATTTTTAACAGGGAGGTTTTTTGAAATTGTAGGTGAAGTGCCCTTCAGGTCATTGCAATGTGCCTTCTTAAAGCCCACAGAATTGTTTGTGGGTTTTTTTTACTGTACCTTCTTAATTATCTACTGTTTGGAAGGAAACTAGTTATTTTTCAGACATGTATTTCACTAGAAAATTTGCTGGTTGAAAGAAACCCTTTTAAAGAACTGTCAGGTTGATATTGCAATGTTTCCTTATTTTTTATGTTAGTTGAAGGCTGTCTGATGCCTTCAGGTTTGAGATTAGTTTCTCAAAGCTTTAAAAGCTAAAGTCTGTTTCAGCTCAAGTTGAAACTAACATGAAAAGGTGAAATTCCATCATTTTCTGTAAGTATCTTTCAGACTATAACTACTGAAAAGAGCCATTTCTTCACATAATGTCAGCATAACCCTCTAATCATAAATTACTGTAGTGCTTGTTAAGTATGTGGCTCTGCAGCCTCAAGTGCAGTCTCAAAATGGAAAACCAATTTGGCACAGTGCAGTCAATATCTCCTCAATGAAAAAGTGTGGGTGGTGATGTCTGGTTGTGGTGTTTGTTTTGTAAACTTAAGTATTCTCATAAAATACTTGCCAAATGCTCAAGAACTACAGCACCTACAATACCATCGGGATTGTCTTGCTTTAATAGCAGTTTCCAATAAAGTATGAATACCCAAGCGATGAAAAGAATCTGTCAAAATAGGACAAGGCAGGACTCTGTTAAGAGACAATGCTAGAGAAATGTAACTGTGTCAGGCATCCTTTTCAAAAGTTGCAGGTCTTGGCACATACGAAAGAGGGAGAGATTCTGGACTTTTCTTGGAGGATGTGCAGTTCATTTTAACTAACTTCTGTGACACTTGCATTAAATGGACTTCGTTTGTGAGAGTACTAAATTCTCTAGAAGCTTGTGTAAAGAATTCTCTACTTTTATATATATCTTGAAAGCTAAGCAAACCTGCAGATTACAGAGGGAAAAAAGTATTTCAATAAGATTCAAATTAATATAAAAAGCCAGAGAAAAGATTTAGAGTATTTCCTCAAATTGCTGCTTCCACATGGACTGCAGTAAATAATCCCTTGATTCAGTTAAGCTGCAAAAGTTTCATTTAACCAGGTATCTG
The DNA here is from genome assembly GCA_013397815.1 of Aleadryas rufinucha. NCBI lineage: Eukaryota > Metazoa > Chordata > Aves > Passeriformes > Aleadryas > Aleadryas rufinucha. Next base: position 151,911 of record VZTH01009592.1, on the reverse strand, counting down.
ATCTAGTTACTGTGAATTTGGTTTTGAGAATAAAATACAAATTTAGGAAAAGCCTTTAGTGAGATGGTGCAAAAAGTAGTACTTCACTACAGTGTCTCCCACATAATGGTTTGCAGGTGGTGGCTTTCTTTCATTACACACTTGCATGATCCTTGTCTGTAGGAAGTTACATCTACTGAGACTTACAGAAAAAGTAAATATCCTTTGGGCTATAACTGTTCAAGCATCCCATCTGGATTTGTCTGTGCAACTAGTTCTAATAGCAGCTTGATATCACAGGCACGTTCTGCCAAAACCCTTAAAGCTGATGGTTGTTAGAAAACACAGTTTCGAATTGCCTGACACACTACAGCATCTATTATCTGGAGTGCTGGGAGAGGTGGTACTACAGCTGTGTGAAGAGCTTTTACCTTACTCTACTTTTGGTTAAGGTCTGTTTTGTTTTCTGTTGTTCTGCTTTGCGTTCAATAAGCAGTTAAGTCTTGAAGGTCCAGACCTCACTTCTTATTCCCAAATTTTGTTTTTATTTCTCTTTATCACCTTCTGGACAACGATAAATATTTGTCCTTTGTTTTAGTTGTTGTGGTAGTATCTCCATGTTTCAGTGTCTTGCAGTGTTGAGCCTTTCTTCCTCTGGCCTGAGTGAATGCTGCTTTGCTAGATTTGGGAGAGAGTGCATTAGAGAGCAGAACCCAGAATTATGCTATCCTGTTGTGGTTTTGTTTTATAATTTTGGTTCTTTGCTTCAAAATAATTTCAGTTGTATACTGATCATTTTCAAAACTGTGAATTTCAAAGTTATGGGTTTTTTCATGTTTTTGATTCTAGATTTTAAGTACCTAGCTCTTTGCATAGTTACCTGAAAAAAGGAAAACCTTTTTTTTTTTTTTTTAATTTTGCTAACAGCAAATTTCTGAATACAGGTGGATTCTTTTCCTGTTTAAAGTGGTTTTGCTTATAATTAACTTCTGCTGCATAGTATTTTGTTTTACACTGAATTAGAATTTTATGTGGGAGTGATTTTGTATACAGGTAAGTTTTTTTATTAGAGAATGGATTGAATTCAGGTTTGGATTTGGGGTTTGGGTGTTTTGTTCAGTATTGTTTGTTTCTTCCCCCACATAAATACATAGAAAAATAGCAATATATAAAATATGTATTAGGCAATAATATGTTCCCATTACTTTGCAGTGTTTAAAATATCTATACATACTCTCAACTTTCTTTGACATACATGAATTCACAGAGGCAAACAAGCAAAACTGTAGCCTTTCACTTTATTGTTAGCAATGAAGTGAAAGGCTGCAATAAAACTATTTTCTTTTATTCCTTAAGGAAGTGTTCAGTCATAGCTGTAACTTACTCTTCTGTCCTGTGCATCATGTTAAGAAATTATGCTGAAATGTATATTAAAAAAAGTTGTATGTGTGGAAGCTATATTAAAAATGTATTTAAGTCTTCTGGGGCCTTGTGTGAATTTGATTCTTGAATTACTTTAAAGCATGCATATGAACAGAATGGCTCAGTGTCAGTGCTATATTTCATATACATTCTATTGCTCTTTTGAGACCTAATTTAAGTTTCATCAACATTGCACTCTGAAGGAGTCCTTTGTCCACTGTGCTCATCTCCTTGAATGTGCTAGGGCCTCGCGGTGCTGTAGCTGCCCATAGTGAATAACAAAATAAATTAAATGTCTTTGTATGATAAACTAACGCCATTCAGAATAGTTTAATTTGGCTACTTTCCTACCAAGGCAGTCATCTGTTACTCTTCCCTTTCCATCTCTCTCACTGTGTTCAGTATCCCCTTTTGTGTTCAGTTCAGTAAAGATATTTGTAAGGTATGTAGAGAGCCTCTGTTCCAAAGTTGCACATGTGGTTTAAAGTAGTGATTTAAAGCTGGATTTTTAGTGGTCACAAATTAATAAGGCATTTCCTGTATTTTTTTAAGTTATAACTGCTATCTGCATTGTAATAGTGGGATGTTTAGGTGTAGCTGCCCTTGAAACATTGTTCTGTAAAATATCCAAATTGCATTTACTGCCACATCACTTCCAAAATAAAACCCTCTATTATTCAGAGAATAATAGCAGCATCTGATTACAAAGCTCTTTTTAAAAAAAAGCTTGCAACCAGTATTATTTCATGACTTTCAAGGCCAGTTGTTTGCTCTTTGTGCTGCCAAGAGTCTTTGTGCAGTCAGAATGTAGTTGTAGCAGAAAAGAAGATAAAAGGCGTTACATTTAGAGGACATAAAGAGGCTGATTTAGATACAGCTATATAGGAGGGACTATGTCATAAATCTGGGAAGATGGCAAATAGGTTGGATAATCCAGAGAAAGAGAACATTTTCAGAGAGAGAATTACTGTGGAAAGATGTTACCATCAAACAACAGCTAATGGAATTATTATATTCCTATATATTGATGTATTTTTAATGAATAAAAAGTATTGAATGCAAATTTGAATAGAGTAAAAGATTTGCACTGAGGAAAAATTCAACTGTGTCATGCACTGACGTGTCTTTAAAGTGAGGGCAAGCTTTGGAGAGCTGCTCTACAAACAATCCTTAGCCCCTGCTGAGATTATTAGCAGCGGTGCTCATTAAGGTTAATTTATTTCATGTGGAAATTTGTGAGGGCTGGAAGACTGAGTATCTCCATTGTATAAATGCTGCAGAATTTTCAATGACCTCAGGTGCTTCCCATAGTTGTTTTGCAATTTATCACCTAGATTAGTACAACTCTTAAGCACCCTGTGTAGTATTGGTTCATAATAGAGGAATGAACTACAGTCAGCCAGCAGCATCCAGGTGCTGTGCTTTAACAAACTCACTTCTAAGTTCCTGACCCAGCCTAATCCTGATTAGTATGTAAGTGCTCAGGGCATACCCAGGGGTGAGGTGATTGCAAAGTGATGACTGCCTACAGAAATTATATGGGCTACTGAAATAACTGTGTTTGTTCATTAATTGTAAATACTTAGCTGTGTCTGGCTTTTTTCTTCCTTATTAAGTTTGCTATAGTTTTTCTATGATGTGGTCAGAATCTTCTCTGTGGGCATTCATTAGTTGTTTCCTCATGTTGAAGATAGTGAAACCATTCTGCTTAGCTATAGGAAGCCTCAATCCCAGCTGAGGTTTTATGACCTATAATTCTGAATTTTATTATTGCTTTTCCTTCAGAAATGATGGAATTTTTTTTTCTAATTATCAAAAATCTTACCTTGCTTTTACACTTTGAGGGAGTTTTGCTGCACTGCACTAGTGAGGAAGAAATGTTTCAGGGTGGATGCTGTAAAATCATTTAAAATCAGAGCAGTGTTCTTGAAATGTTTTCCCAAACACTTTAAAAGTCCGTAAGTAAGATGCAAAAAGAAGCAGAAGTTTTCCAAGAAATCTTATGGAAGATTTTGGTTTTCTTTGGGTTTAATTTTTTTTAGTGATGTAAGAACTATCACTTCAGCAACTGTTAAATATTATATTACTCTGCATGGTAAACATGAGTGACTGGATCGACTCAGGCACACAAAATTCTGAAATAAGGCGCTAAAACCACCACTGATGCTCAGAAGTTTAAAGATAAGTTTTTTACTACCTAAAGCAGACCCAGAGGGCTCTCTTCATTTGTCAGAGAAAGATTTTGCCTATTTTACTTTTTAAAAGTCTCTGTTTATTGTGAAAGAAGCAGCTGCAAAAGCAGTGTAAAAGTCAAGTGTGACCCTGAGTCTTGTATTCCAGTGCTGAAAAGGTCACTAGCAACTGGAGGAGAAGAAAAAGCATGAAAAAGCTTGCATGAAAAGCTTTGTGCATGAAAAGCTGCGTATCTCCTGGATATGTGTAGATGTGCTTGGCTAAATTTTAGTAGTCTTTGGCTTGGAGGACATGCGGATAGGGGATGAAGAAGAGGGCTTTGGGTGTCAGTCAATGTTGTTGCTAGCCTTATTTTGGTACCGGAGAAGCTTTTGTTTGTGTTCTGCCTGAAAGAGTTTTATTTCAGCTTTTAGCTGAAGAAGCTTTTGTGCCCTCAGTGGATGTTTCTCTGTCTCTTCAGTAGCTGCTGCTCAGGGCAGAATGAAAAATCGTGCAAGATCTATCTCTGGCCACTTAAGAGACTATAAGAGAGGCTAGAAAAAGACTGAAGAAATTTGGTTAAAGAACAGATGGGAGCATTGCTGACCATATGGGCAAGAAGCCCTTGTTGTGCTGAAGATTTCCCTGGAAATGATGCTAAGAAAAATGCTAGACCCCACAAAAATGGTAGAAGAAAAACTGTTTCAGTGGTGCAGCAAAGTTGCATGCAAGTTCTTACAGGCAAGGGAGATGTGTTTATTTCCAAAAATTAAAGCAAAATTAGCTTTGCTCATTCACATTCATCCTTTTATAAGGAAAAACTCATAAGGACTGAGATACATCTGGCAGTCTAGCCGCAAAACACTTACAGCATTTTTTCTGTCTCCACTCAGTCCTTACATGAATCCTTAGGTGAGACATAGGGCAGAAAATACCATGTTACAAGTCTGCTTCTCCAGTGGTTTTAGGTTGGTTAGCATTTACTAACTTTTTATATAGTTTTTTGTGCCCTTTATGAGCTGGCTGTAAGCAGTGCTTCTATTCCACCCCAGTAAATTATCAAGGCTTTGTCTCCTGGCCTAAGTACTCTGAGAAAGTGCACACAGGTGTATGGTGGGGTCTCTGTGGCCCGGTAGTGTAGGTGCCATTCTTACTGCTCTTCTGCTGCTCTTCTGTAATTTGTTCCTTTTATTTGTTCCCCCACCCAGAGCCTTACTACACTCTACCACACAGAACCATCTTGACTTTTCTGTTACAGATCCCTAGAACAGATTCTGATGCGCTCTGGACTGCTCTGCTTTCGATGGATTGGCACAAAGAGCACTTTTTAACTGCATTCAGCACTGCATTTGAGGCTAAATTAATGCCTGTTTTCAAATGCAGGGAACCAATGGATGCACTCAACTCTCAAACTCCAATCACATGAGTTTTATTTCTGTACTTTGTACATTAAACTTTACCAGGAGCTTAAAGTTTTCCCTTTCAGTATGCCAAGCAGCACTGTAATCTCAGAGAAACTGAGTATATCATTGTGTTAACCCATGCTTACTGCCAGATAGGATTGGAAGTCTTTATGTTTCCCCACATGTTAAGCTATCCTGAGCAGCTTGTTCTGTAGCAGTTCACAAAGCAGTTCTTGGGCGTTAGACACAGTGTAAAATATAGGCAAGCTGCTGTTTTATTAAGAAAACACAGCTGAAGAGTCTCACACAACAACATAAAGCTTAGAGATCTTATTCAAGATATGGCTTTGGTCCTTGGCATAAAGAAATTCCAATTCATCATCTCACTTTCTAAGAGCTTGCTTGGCATTGACAGTGGGGAACAGTGTTTTACTGAGGCTCACACTACAGAAAAATTGAATGCAATGTCTTTGAGACAGAAAAGAAGCATTTTGCTGATCTGCCTAAGTTATTAACTTACTGATAACAGAAGTCTCAGTTCAGTGGGCATAAGGGTGCTGGGCTCTCAGATTTTTCCTACAGAGAACTACTGCACAATTGTTTCTAATGGTGCTACCTGTTAATTGATACATTCATTTCTGTATTTTCTTTTTTCCCCCTTCATAGTTCCTACCTTTAATTCCCTTGTAACAATCCTATTTTAAAATATGATGATTTTCATCCATCATTTTTAATTGTAGGGAATGTTTAATTTGTTTTGCTTTTTAGATCTGCTAATAAAAGAGGTTCACAACACAGATGGGTTCAGTTGATTCAGGGAATCAACTCTTAACTTTAAAATATTTCCAAATACTGTATGGGTATACTGAAAAAATAAAGGTGATTTTTAGGATAGATGTTACCCCGAGGGTGTTGTCTGACAAAGCCTACACATGGTTTTCTTAACACTATTTGTAAATGAAGTTCTTACTATCACTACTGGTTCCTCAGGAAGGAAAAGGAGAAAGATGTTTTTATGAGCTTCTGATGTGGAATTTGAAAATGTGTAATTCTGTCTGTAAGGGAACAACTAGCCAAAATACTGTCATTATGCACTCTTTGCAATAAAATGAGATAAAACAGAGACCAGGAGAGCTGCCAGTTTTTCTGCATAAAACTGTGTGGGTTAATGTGTATATATAGCTTTAACTCATGATAAAGTTTGATCATGAACACATGATCTTGAGTCTCTGCAATCACTTTATGAAGTTACCTAATTTTTTTCCTCTTTAGGCACAGGTGTGAAAACTGTCCATTTCATGCTGTGTCTTTTCAGTGACGTGATTGTTCAGTACATTTATGTAGTCTCAGACTTTTTTCACTAATACATTTCTTTTCAAAGCAGGAATTTTAATAATTTAGATAGGAGCTGTCCAACTAAGAAATTTCTTTTTAGCTACTAGCATAAATTTTGTGAAATGAAATTCAGGTCATGATGCAGTTTATTAGGAATCTCATTTAATGGAATCCATGAGGGTTGTATGGTTGCAAAGTTTTGACAACTGCAAACTTCAGTGATGCTGACTCACTAGAAAATTTGTCAGACATGCATTTAGAATAATCTTCTCTGGAATGTTTAGTACATTATACAGTGTTTTTTGATTGAAATGGCTTACCAACTTTCTGGATTACAGAAAGCATTAGAGAAAGTTGTTTGTACAGCTGAATTTTTTGAAAAACAATGTATTCTTATACCAATATGGAAGATAATGAAATAGTGTGGTTCAGTATAACGTCACCGGTTGAGCTGAGTCATGACAACCAAAACCAAGAGTGAGGTAAGTTCAGTACATAGGTTAAACACAGTTAACTAAGATGTTGCAGTGCAGTGGACATTTCTCCTTGGCTGCCTCATTCTTTCTTCTGAGTAATCCTTCATAATTTGAAGAAAAAGTTAAATGCCATGTAGTGAAGTTGTGCACCACTGCAGATTTGGAGACTGTGCCATTTTTATAAAATCTGTTGGAGACAGCTTTTCACCTGCAAGTTCACAGCTTGGCAACTTTTACCAGATAACTGATGGGAGTACACATTAGTACATATTAATATTAGTACATATTAATATTAGTACATATTAATATTAGTGGGAGTACATATTAGGAATTTGAGGAAAAATCCTGGAGTGTACTAGAGGGCGAATAAGGGCTCTGTAGTTTCACATCTTTGCAATGGTGGTAAGAGTACATGTGTGTGTATGTGTATGCATACACATACAGATTGTAATCTTTATAGAATTTTTTATACAACAGTTTTTCTGAATACACACCAAATACACACCAGGTTACAGGATCGAAATATTCTCTCTGCATGGATGTCCTCTAGGATCTCTGATTCCACTTCTATTTCAGTGTGCTACAGCTTTCAGGAACCAGGAGGACATGTTACTTGAGTTCAGATTTCTATGAGGGTTATGGTGGCAAAATGGGTTTCGTGGGCCTGTCCTTCCTCTCATTCCCGCTGCTCGTCCCCAGAACTTGAAGCAAAGACCCAAAGGCATCCAAAGACAATGGTGGAGTCCAGACAAAAGATTTCATAGATGAGTATTCTTTACTCTATGCTTCCCACCTGGAGATTCACTGAATTCTTATTTCTTTTGCCCCCAAGCACACTGGAGATGGCACATTCTTGTTTCAGTGTGATTTGATTAATTTTCTAGGGATTAAATTGTATTTAAGACTTTATATTTTAAATTGTTTATAGGGCTTTAAGTCTATAGTTATACTCTACTCCAGTTTGGAATTTTTTTGCTTCTGTTTTCATTTTTTTCCTTCTTGCTACGCACCTGTTGCTGACTATTGACTTTTAGATACTACTAATGTTTTGGGAGACAGGGAAAAAATTATTTATTCATACAATAGTCTTTTGGAAGCCAGCATAAGTACTGACATGAGAAAAGCCAATAAAATTTGATCCTTGTGAGGTGATGGTATTATACTGATATTTCGTGTTTGTGTTGCAAAAGAATAATCACCAAAATGAGTTCTGCTTGCCCTAAAGCTGGGGATTAAAGGTGACAATGCTGCATGAGCTGCACTTGCCTTAAATGTGTCATAAAGCTGGGAACTATAAAGAATGCAATTTCTTAATGTCTGGGTAAGTCTTTCTATGTTACAGCAGAAAAGTGGAGATCAGGGTGCCCAGATAACAGGTTGCCCGTAATCTATTTTTGTGCTAGGTTTCAAGTTTCAATTAACCTTTAAAAATTATAAAATAAAATATGCAAAATACTTTAAAAATTTTACAGATTGATGTATTTAATTTTCCCGTGCTTTTAATCTGTATTCGGCTCTAAAATTGATGTGCATGGCTGCCAATCCATTCCAGATGGACATTCCTCATTCTGTTGCTGATTTCATTCCTTACTGAAAAATAGTTCTTAAATACTCCCTGAGTGAAGATTTGTTGCCGTCACGGAAACACGGTATTCCTTTTGCAGCTGTGGTAGTCCTGTCTTACCCTAGAAATTGAAACCTACACATCCTTAACATTAAACTGTGGTTTTTGTGCTTGCTGAGTGATGTACGTCATCAGGTTCCAAGGACTTGTGAACCTTCATGTTCCTCAGATGGACTTGAACCTGCTCCTCTCCTAGAGCGGGTCATTCTACATTATTCCAGTCTCTGCCTTTTGCTTTCAGCAAATTAATAAATCTACCCTACAGTTTTGTTACCCCTAAATTTGTCCTGCTAACATTGTGACTGGCATTACTGGTTAAGAGAAGAAGGGCACTCATGGTGGAATCATAATTTAGTAAAATGCTGATGCCTAACACTCAAGAATGTAAGAGATAGTCCACGTCCCTGAGTGCGGTGACAAGTTCTGTTGGTATTTCTGTGAAAAATCAGTACTGTTCTGACTAAAGCAAATAAAAAGCAAGGTAGCAGTTTTGCATTTCGTCAGTTAGGAATCCCATGTCTTTTGTGTTTTCCATAAAGAACAGTTTTCTTATTTTTCTGCATGCTTCTAACAAATAGCTCCATCTTAACTGATTTGGAAATATTTTGCCTGATAATCTCACTTGTCTGGTTCTACAGAAAAAATATTTTTATTTTGTTTAGTAAATAAAAACACCTAATCATTATTCAGATGCTGCTCACATTTTAGCATCATGGAAGTGAGGATTGGATTTATAATGAAATACATCTTCATGGTATTTCTTACAAGTGAAAACTCTGTCTGTAACAGAAGCAATAATAGTGTTTTTCTCATTATATTGTTTCACTGAACTGAGGTCTACCTTGCAAGAACATGACAATAAAGTCAATCTAAATTGGTACTATGTAGAACTTAATAGAAAATGGTTTTGTGAAAAATTGTAAGAGGTAATCAAATTCAGTGTGATATTTCTTCCATGATACTTGATCAACTTCTAGCTGTCAGTGTTTCAGAGAGTTTTGAGGTGATTGTAGAGTATGGGGAAAGTTATATTGAAAGAGTAGAAGAATGAACAGTGCAGGAAAAAAATGAAGACACGGAGGAAACAGACAATAAAAGTAAGTCATAACTTGTTGAATCACTTACAGCACAAACTGGAAAGGAAATAGTGAAATTACAGAAAGTGGCTTGAGGAGGATGCTCAGGTAAGGAGATGAGAAGGGAGAATGAGCACAAAGGGGTAGGTAAATTAAAAAATGCAAGCAGTATTAAAATGTAAAATTTTATAAGCAGTGAAAAATTGTGAGGCAGGGTAACATCTTGAAAAAAAATTAGTGGGGGAAGCTGCAAGGTATGCATTTTTTCCTATTAAGTAAATTAAAGTGCTATAAGATGATACAAAAAATATCCTAAAGTGTGTAAAATGACCCATTTGATTGAGACAATGTGGCATTACCATCTTACTGGTTCTGCAAGGCTGCTGAAGGGGCTCTTTGTGATCAGAGCTGCAGACAACTAAGCTGAAATCTGAATATGTAGGCTGATAACCTTAATGAATAACTTCTACCAGGAACAGTCCTATGGAAGTCAGCAGAGAGATTGTTGCGTGAGGCTCTGTATTGTGTAAGGGTAATGCAGTCTGACTTATTAATCTGAAAAACTTCTGGTGACAGGAGCAGAACAGCCAAATCAATATGGAACCGAAGATTATTCCCAAGAAATTCAGTTGTCACTGGTGACGAAGTAGCTAATCTAGATAGTTACTGTGAACATGACAGCTGTGGTAATAAATGACTGAATATTCGCTGAACTGTTGTTTATACATGGAATCATGTTTTACAGTGATAGAAATCTCGTCACTATAAACCCTGAATAAAGGTACGCGTGTGAAAGAAGGGAACTGAAAACTGCACTTAAAATGTAGTAGTGACTATTTGCTTGCCTCAACAGGCTGAGGATGGCTTTGCCATAACACCCACATTCCCTTCCCTAGTTTCAGACCTCACCTTCTGGGGGATCACCAGCAAGGCTGCAAGTCATAGGAGGCACACTTTGCTACTGGGTGAGAGAGGCACTGAGTGTGCCATGTTGTCATGGGCGCTCACGTATCCAGCAGGAGTTGGTATGGACCGGAGCAGATGCCAAGGGCTATCTGCAATTCTGGGCATTCAGCCAGCTCTGTGTTAGCCCATTTCCTTTTGAGCAGTGGATATTCCCATGACTGCTCATGGCAGGAGTGAGCCAGCAACTAATAACAATGGTGGTACATTCTTGCTGAGAAATATCAAATGGTGAGGAATTTCACAATGAAGGGTGTTCATGGAGCCAGGTCTGTTTGTGAGCCGGCTCTGATATGCTGGGCATTTCCTTGGCGTTTCTTCACATAACTGGGCAGGAAGAGCTGTCGTTTGTTCTCTTGTACACAAAGCGAGTATGTTAAATGTCAAACAATCTGCAAAGACACCTCTCCCTGCTTTGCCATGCTGATATCAGCCAGGTTGCCATGGACATCTGTTCACAGGCTCTTTTTGTGTAGGAACATAATTGTGTCAGTATGTTAGTGTTTGGGAAATGTAGACTGATTAATTCTGATACATGTTAATAAATTTAATGTTTATAAATTTATATGTGCTTATGAGCTTCAGACAATCAAAAGCAAAGTTACATGGGAATGAATACCCTAGTGAAGACCTGATGGAGGTCTCAGTGTCTGAATCTGATCTTCGTTTTTTTAAGATGGAAAGGCAAGCATTTGAGAACATACATGATGCAACATTTTTAAAAGAGACTTATTTGATAGAGGTGGCAATTATTATTATTGTGTTAAACAATAAGCATTCCTATGCTTTTTCCCTTCAGATGCAAAAACCACTGACATGATGGAGCTGGGATTTTTAAGTGAACAGCACAGATCAATTAAAATAAGATGCTTGTAGTGATGGAAAATCACCATTTTCATTGATGTTGAGGTGAAGTAGATTGCAGAGCTATTTCACAGGAAATCTTTTGAGTACCATCACAGTGTTTATCTTCCACAATTCAGCATATATTTTTGCTAACTCATTACTTTGAAAGAAGTACTTGATCCCAAAATTTCAAAGGTAAATCAGAAAAACAGAAGATAATAACAGAAGAAAACTATTTTTTTCCCCCCTTCTCCATAATTTAAATTGAAATTGGTAGTAATTGGGAGGCGGCAAGGGGAAATTGTTTCTAGCTGAGTCTCCTCATGGTGGGAATGATCACTTTTCTGAGTGTGTGCCTATATTCTGTATTTTTTTTTCTGATTTTACTCACTTTGAGACAGGCTGTTCTCCCTTTTTTTAATCTAGGGCAATTTCGGTTATCCAGTTTTCAAAAGCAAACTTTCAAAAAGCTTCTTTGGAAGTGAGCTGCAGTATTGAGGTCAGAATAATCTATCTGGGACAGGTAAAGAGACAGAAACCTTTTAACTAGGCACTGTTGACAAGGGAAAATGTCATTGGGAGTGTATCCAAGCTCAGCAGATCAGAGGTAGGTTCAGTTAGAACTGTTGATCAGTCCAGTCCATTGGGTGAAAATATGCAATTCTAAAGGTGTATAGTCATATGTATTCACTACTGCAGTAATCTACTTATATATATATACACGTATCTGTGTATATAATGATATGAATGTGTATAAATATAAATATAAATATAAATATAAATATAAATATAAATATAAATATAAATATAAAGTGTGTGTGTGTATGTGTATAAATTTGACTGTAGAGCAAACATCCAGCATAGCTTGTCTACTTAATTTAAACTATACAAATCTATTGCATCTGAGTGGTTGAGAAGGCAAAAAGCAGGGGAAGAATCTTTCATGACAGCTAATGTTAGAGATTTTTTCCTGAAGTTCTAATTGCATGTGTAATAACCAGAAGATTAAGCCTGAAAATATTTACTAGACACTTCTGTGATCCATTAGTTCGACTTTTAAACAGCTCAATAATACTCCCAGTTCCATTGCTTGCAGCCAAAAATATGGTCTTTTTTAAAAAAAAGAAGAGTAAAGGCTTTTTTTTCCCCCCCACTTCCCTTGTATTTTCATGATTTAGAGGCCTGTACCTAAAGCACAATTCAGTAACTCAAATTAAGTAATCTTGAAAAACGCCCCTCCCTTAAAATTCTTTGCAATAAATGTACAATTAAAGGAATCTTTTCTTGACTTCAGAACCCATCTGGGAGATTATTTGCTTCCTCCAAAACCCCATATTCCACCTACTGGTCTTCTCAATCACGTACAAGTATAATTGTTTTAAAGTCCTAAATATCTCTTCTGCATAGGGTGAAGCAAAGGAGCAAACTTGCATTTACTGATTAAGAATGGACTTATGAGCTTCTTCCACAGCCTATATGTACTCCAAAGAAGACAGGTTTTGCCTGATTACTCAGATTCCTTTGCTCAGAGTATACATGGTTACTTCAAAACTACATTGATGTGTTAGATTGGTGGGGGAGCAAAGGACAATATTTCATTTCAGGGTGTGTTAATGCGTTTGATAATGTATTTTTGAAATTGAAACAAAACATTTTGATATCTCAAAAGCAATAAGAGATTTCCAGTCAGAATTCTTTGATTTCTTTTTCTTAAGAAATGTTGTTTTGAATTAGAACAAAAATGTTTGATTTTGGTTTACTTTACAAGATTTCCTGCGAACTGACAGTTTACTGAAGAGCTCTATGACACAGATCTAAATGTATAGTTCTCTTATGCTCTATGTAAATCTTGCAGGTACTGTTTAAATCAAAATCTGGCTTTGTTTAACAACCTATGTTTTACTTTCTTCACATAAACACAGACATCAAGTGTAGAGTGGAACTCCTCTGAATATGAAGCTATGTGAAAAAAACATTGTTCTGTTTTGTATTTTACTGTATAGTAGGTGCAGTTTTATTTAATAAAACTTTAATAATTCTGTTCCCATGAAATTCAAATATGTCACTGTTAGAAAACTGTCAAAATACTCTTGATTGTAGGATCTATCAGTTGTCATGCATCTTCTCTAAATTAGTTTCTTCTGAGAAATGGAAAGGCTAAGTCTCTTAACTGTGTTGTGTGTTAATTTTCATGTTTTTAAAAAGTCTTCTCCTAACTGGCTTTTACTTAGCACAGTGTTTTACATTTTAGCTGGTTTTGAGGACTTTGAAATAGAAATCTGCTGAAAAATACCTAAATCTTCTGGAAGACGTGAAGCTGCTGAAAATACCGGAAAATGACTTTTTAAAGTCTCAGAAGCTTATTGGAGTTACCAAGAGGCTTTGTGTTTGTAGAGAGAGCCTAGGAGCTCACACAGAGAAAATTGTGGTTTGTTTTACTGTTGTAGCTGCTTCATCTGAAAATTGTGACGGGAGCCCAGTGTGATCATCAGCCGTACTGATGATGGCCCCGCAGACCAGAATAAGCTATTTTTAATATACTCTTACTGATGAAAGCAATCTGTAGGTTTCAGGGAGTACTCTTCTTATGAAACAAATCCAGTGAAAGCAGTGATTTGATGCAGGTGGGCTTCGCTGGGTCAGTAAAATATCTTTACTAGTATTAACAAAATACAGCTTTTTTTTTTCTTCTCAGTTAGGTGTTTGTAACAACTTTTAAGTGTCATGAGAAAAAAAAAATCTTTTTCATTACACTTACAATATGTTATTTGAAATTTTGGACTGAGAAAGTACCTAATGACTGTTCAAGTTAAGATTAACATCTTGGGTGAACCGTCCTCTCATGAAATATGTAGTATGAGTGTAGAAATATACTAAATTTTCCATAATTAAATACAGGCAATAGGGACTGTAGAGGAAGGCTGAAGGCATACCTTCACGATCATTTGGTTGCATTGTATGTGATTTAAACAGCTGTGCCTTCTTCAGAATGTCTTTTAAAAAACCCCTGAACAGTCATCCAGGTTTTAGTAAGGGATCAGACACCAGAGTGTGTCTTTCAAGAGGGAAATAATAAATTGTCTTTCTTCAAACAAAACACTCGGTGGTGTCAGTCTGAGCTTTCTTTCTGTAAAGATGTGTCACCACATGCTGAAACCTGATATCATAGCATTGCTTAAAGTATGTGCTTTAAACTAAAGCAGTTGAGGGAAAAAAACCAATAGTGGTTCATGAAGGTCAACAGAAAGCCTTCTAATTGCCAGTTTCAGGAAGAACTCTGCTAGATGTTCTTTGTTTCTCTTAAAAGGAATGTTTTGTCCAGTTTGATGATACAATTTTTATGAAAGATAATTTTCGTTAACTCTAGACGTGCACCATGATGACTCATTGTCAATAAGCATGCTGTTATTTGGAGTTTTCTCTCATTCTGTGTCAAATTAGGCAGAAAATATGAAGTTAATGTATGTTAAGTGCCTCAGACATATTTTAATTCAGTATTAACAAAGACTGGAACACTTCCAAAAAATATTTAGGGTATATCACTTCCAGTCATTTTCATTTAAAATTAATGGCAAGAGTTTCTTAAAAAATGTAACATATTCTCAGTTGAGTGACTAATCAAGAAACTTCATGTTATATGTAGAGCAAGCATTAGAATAAAAATAAAAGTGGTTTATATTCCAATCCACAGACATGTGCTAGATATGTGCATGTGTGAAGGGAGGACTTTATGTGCATTATCTATGTCATGGGCTGATTTTGTGAGATGCTGAACATGGGTAAAACAGAAGGGTTTTAAGAAGTCCATGGACATTAAAGACATATTGATAGCAGGCATAAGAGAGATCAAGGGAATGTATTTAAGGTTGGAGATGTCACAGAGGAAGTAAGTGTTGAGAGAAATGTTATTTATTTCAAGGAGGAAGAATTATGTCTCAGGTTATGGAAGATCTTGCTTAAAAATAACTCACAGTGATGTTAGTACTCCTAAAAATCTGTCAGGAAGGCAAATAATAAGAATACTAGTGGCTCTGGTTTATTGTGTAATCATGTGCATTATGTTTAACTGCTGCTCAAAGGCTAAAGCTTTCTGTTGTGAACAGGGCTTGACAATACCCACACTCTAAAATTCACTTTTGTTTCAAACTGAGAGCCTAAGTGCTGCATGAGCATTTGTCAGACTGTATTTATTGACGTGAAAAAAGTCAATAAAAAAATCAGAATGTGACCTTCCAAAGTGTCTAAATGGCTTTCACCCTCACTGCCAACAGGGTAAATCTCTTACTTTCTTTTGAAAATCAACGATTGTACTAGTTGGAATCATGTCTTCTGAAGACAAATGGGAAAAGTCAATGGGAAATGTACAGCTAGAAAGCCAGAGAACAAAATGCAGATAAAGCTATAATGTACAGCCAAAACCAAATATATTTTTTAAATGCTTTTTCTAATTTATGAGAAGCAGCTAACTGGTTACTTTGTTTTTAGCCATAGCCACATGACTAGTTCCATGCTAGAGTAGCTAAGTAGAGTCAATGGATTATATCAGGGTTTGCGTCCAGTAAAAATTAATGTGTTATTACTATTGAGGAGCACTCTATGTTGTCTGTAAACTCTTGGAAGGTTTAAGTGCAAAAATTTACCAGCACATTCAAAATATTGTGAGTTTCTGTAGAAGCCTTTGTGCTGTCTTTAACTTTAGTGTTTAATTATAAAAATGTCTTGTAATAGTTTTAGCAACCCACCAGTTGTACAAAAAATAGCACCTAGAAGAGCCAGATTTCTCTGTAAGCAATGGCTTGTGTGCTACTGAGCCATCTCCACCATTAGGGGTTCATACCAAAATCTGTTGTGTTCCTGAATGCAGGTTGCCCAGAATGATGGATGTAATGGTAATGGGTTGATTCTTGAAAACTTATTCAATAACCCAATTTATTTCAATGAACATTTTGCTGTGTGGCAAAAATTAAAGTTTAGCGGAGACTTAATCTTGGTTTTCAATACTGTCATCCTATTTATGGCTAAAAAGTTCAATAGGTAGAAATATTAACATCCTGAATGGAAAATGTGTTTTATTTGGTAACACACTGAATTTTTGAAACCAATAATGTCCCTGAACATGGCTAATTACTGCCAGTAACCTGCAGTTAGACTGTCATGGTAAAGGGGAAGAAAAGCCAATGGTACAATTTGCAGTTAACAACCATTATGTGTAGTGTTACTATAGCAAAACATTTTTTTTGTTTATTTATTTAAAATAAGACATTTATTAGTAATGTAATTCATAATACTACTGATAGATTCTTTTTAAAATTATAGCACTCAGTAAGAATAGGTGGGCAAGCACACTGTAAACTTGTTTTATTTTTTCTTCTTGATTAAAAGGATTTGCTGTTCAGGTAGGGGAAAAGCACTATGTTTTATCCTGCTGAGAATACAAGTAAATAGGATAAACACAGTGGAGATTGGTAACATGAATTTTCATTTACTGTTCCATGGACTGATACAGCAACATTTTGCATAGATTATATTCTGCTTTTTATGACTCATCACTACTTAGAATAGCTATGGGGAAGTAGGGAACTTGTGCAGCTTTTCCCACTGAAAATCCCATTTATAAAGATCTTAAGATTGAGCCTGTCTTTAGAAATATCTGCTCTGTCTGCAAATAGCATTTAAATAGATGAAATATAATTGTCAGTCGTTTGAGTTTCATTTACTGTTGTTGGAAGATAAGGTCAGCTTGTTTCTTTCTGCACACCAGTGTGTGCCTTCATTTCTCTGTCAAAATGTATATTTTCTGAAAAAGTTGTTGCTGGTTAACCATGTTACTGCAGCACTTGAGCATAAGGAACTTGTACATAAGAAAAACACTGTGCTAGAGATTATGGGAACCTGTATCTTGCAATTTAGCAGCTGAAAAAATTTGTCAAGTTTGTCCATATTAGTCTTTCAATTACTGATGAGTACTGTGATATATGAATTCGTGCTAAAGTGTATAAAGTTATAATTTATGTTATAAAGTTAAAAATAAGGACAAGCCTGGACAAGCCTTTTGGCGAAAACTGAAACCTATACAAAGCTAGGAGGACATTCTGATTGTATCACCCACTGCACAAAGGAGTTCCCGGCAGAGCTGATCGCCTATCTCCACAGCCTGATGGTCCATATCCGAGAACCTCCACCCAGCCCAGGTGTAAACGACCCAGATTAAGCATCACGATATGGACTGCAACAATTCATCATGCAATCTCCACTGGCGATAGAAAATTATGCACTTTTGTCCACCTGAATGCTACACTTCATGAATATGGGAAACAGAAGAGGAATGCTTACCTCCGAACTTTATGCATGAAAAGTGTATAAAAATGAACTCCGAAGAACAGAGTTTTGTGAACACAGGGAGGTCTGATGCGATAGAGGTTAGACCACTGTTCACCCAGTACCAACCCCGGGCTTGGTGCTGTCCTTTTTATTCGATCGTGGCATTGCGTGTCCGAATCTTTTGGACATATAATAAATTTTATATTTTTTTATTTCTAAATTGGGCGTACGTATTTATTACAAGTACCGTAAGTAAAGCTGACAAGTCTGCCTCTGTGAGGATCATGCTTAGACAGTGTTTAGAATATCCTAAAACACAATGATTCTTCTGTATGCAAAAAGCAAAGTGGTGGAGCTAGTGTGGGGATATTTTTTTATTAAAATGTGATTGAAGATCTCCCTCTATATCTCATTCATACTTAAAATCTACACACCACTTTTTTAGTGAGGTCATGCTTTTCTGTATTTGTGGCTCAGCACCAGTTCATGTTATTTAACAGTGATTTAGGTTGGATTGCTTTTAAATTGTTTCCAAAGGCAGAGAAGAATAGGTATTAAGAGAGGAAAAAAGGATAAGAAAGGAAAAAGGTATAGAAAACATATATGAAAGATAGTTTAATATATTCAGTTTAGACAAAAGTTCAGAGATGTGAAACTAGTAAGGAAACTGGCCCTAGTAGCACTGTTTGCTTCCAGTTTATGTATTTTTCATGGAAATAATGGGAATACAACTTTGATGAGGTGACAGCAAGAGCAGTTTATTCCTATAGCTACAGGAGAGATCACAGAACAGCAGAGCAACAAGCTCTGCTGATGTGAGCTCTGCCCAAATGGTGCATTTTTGCTCTCTATATAGCCTTGGGGTAAACACTGTTCTTCAAACCTATCAGATAATCAGGAGGTGGTAAATAACAGCAATTGAAACCCTTCAGATAAGGAAGCTCCAGACAGTACATCCTTTTTCAAATATTCCTTTTACAAATAATCCACTAATTTGTTAATTAAATTGTGCTGATTGGCAAGGCCATTAGCTGCAAATGTTTTTTAGCTAATGACTGCAAAGACCTGTGAGGCAATAACTATTTTGCTTCCATATTTCCCCCTTTGAGGCTTACAATCTAACATCATTTTTCTCCTGTATGTCTAAAGTACAGTAGAAGGGCCACAGATCCCTGCTCATGACTCCTGGTATCAGTCACTCCTTGGACTGTGCTGTCACATCATCGATTCTTGTCTTTGGGTTTTATAATCCTGTACGGTCCTTAGGCCAAGCACTTGTTCACTTCTCTTCTTCCACATCCCCCAAAACATTCAGTATCATGCCTAACCAACCTAATGGCCTTCTGTGGTGGAATGGCTATATCAGTAAAAAAAGGAAGGGCTGTGGGTGTCATGTAACTTCTGTAAAGCCCTTGATGCAGTCCCTCACAACATCCTCCTCTCTGAATTGGAGAGAGATGAATTTGATGAGTGGACTGGTAGATGGATAAGAAAGCAGTTGTACAGCGACATCCAGAGATCAGTGCTTAGTCTCAGAGTCCTGATGGACATCAGTGACAAGTGGTGGCCTGAGGAGTCTCTACTGGGACAAGTGTTACTTAGTATTTTCATTAATGGCACAGATGGAGGGATCAAGTGCATCCTCAGCAAATTTGCAGGTGATCCCAAGCTGAGTGATGCTGTTGACACTCCTGAAGGAGGGGATGCCATCCAGAGGGACCTGGACAAGCGCAAGAGGTGGATCCAGGAGAATCTCATGAGGTTTAACAAGACCAAATGCAAGGTACTGCACCTGTGTAGGGGCAACCCCCAGCATCAGCACAGGCTGGGGGGTGAACAGATTGAGAGCAGCCCTGTGAGAAGGGCTTGGGGGTGCTAGTCAGAGACTGCTGCCTTCAGCAGCACCTACATACTGGACTTGCATCTAACGTAAACACAGCAACCTAGTCCCGGTGCTTTTTTTTTTTTTCCCCTGAGAGTTTTTCTATCTTCAGAAACTTCTAACAGGTTTGGGATACTGTTTTTATTTTGGAGGCCTCCATGTACAGGTAAATATATCCCACTGAAACTGATGTCCCTTATCTTCAGTTAAGGTATCCTTTGGACTCCAAGGCACACCCTAAGTGCATTATTTTATCTAAGCTATGGTACCTTTTATAGGAAACTTACCTGCCTGAAGGTTTAGGAGAGTAGTACGTACACATGCAGCACTCTGGAGTCTCTTTTGGGATACTGGAACTTCTGTCTGCACACATTTCAATTAAGGGACCCATTCTGCCTGGGTATCAGCTCTTCTCTCTGTTGCTGACATGTCTCTCCAGCCCAACAGACACCAGAGATTTAAAGAGAGATAGACAAGAACCTTGGGAATGTGCTCCCAGTCACAATGTCTAGCCCCAGCCCTCTGTCAGCCAGGCCAAGAGCACTGGCATGCCAAGAGGCTTCCACTGGAAGCTGGCACCTGAGTTCCAGTCTGACCTGCAGCTCTCCATCTGAAAGATTTCTGGGGGATTGTGCTTTCAGCAGCCAAGCAGGATATAGGAGTGAAGCCATAGCACTGTCTTCCATCCCAAAACTATGACAATTTGATTTAGATGAGTTCAGAGCAGGAACAGTTTACTGCTATAGCAGAGAGTACATACCATCAGCACGACAGCCTCTGCTGATGTGGGCTCTGCCCAAATGGGACAGTGATGGAGTTTATATACCTTTAGAGTGCACAATCTTCTTCATCACAACTGGTTAGCTAAGCAGGAGGTAGTAAATAATGACAGCAACTGAAGTCCTTCATAAAAGGAGGCTCCAGACACTGCATTCTTTTACAGATAATCCATTTCTTTGTTAATGAAATGGTGCTGACTAGCACAACCCTTAGCTGCAAGTCTTAACTGTGAGTCTTGCAAAGGCCTGTGAGGCATTAACTTTTACTTCCATATATTACTACTGCTGTTCAACAAGGAGAGGTAATCTTGCAAGACACAAGTTTTGCCAACATCTTATTTATACGGAAGTGACACAGATACCAGAAATCAACTGATCTAAATCTTACAGCTTTGCTGATATTAGTGGCACTGCGTGGACTCACAAGGCAAATATGTTTTTAACCACTTCATATACGTTTTAAAAGCAGCTGCCTTTGCAATTCTGTTTTCAGAACTAGATACCAAAGTGTCTAAGCATTGCTGCTTTCATGAATTAAGGCGTTTAGCAAAGTATTAGACATCTGGGTTTCTAGTCTTTGCAGTAAATTGAATGATAATATTGCAACTGAATTTATATTTCTCTATGTATACATATCAATCAGGCAGTTACAAAGACTGCTGTGGTGGAGTGTTTAAAACACTGATGAATCAGCTTAGTTTTATAATCTAAAAAAAGTTTTACTAAATTAATTCATTAGCAAACTGACACTTAGAAATGATCAGTTCTTACACAGTATTAATCATCATAACTATGTAGACAAAGAAGTGTCTTCACACTAATGACCCGAGTGAGTAATGAGGATGCATTATCAAGGGACTAATGGCATATATTTAGGGCTGTTGGCTGGAGTAAATGGTGGCTCTTGGTCATGGAAGTGATAATGACTGGCCTGATGAGCTGTTGGACAAGAAAAGCCAGAGCCAACTGAGTTTGTCCTCTTTTTTTCTTCATCTTTCCTTGCTGAGGCCGGCTGGGTTTAGGTTATTAACCCTTGCTTGAAAGAGGGTCTTTGCTAATCTTGTTTTCTTTTGTCTTGCTAGCAATCATTGTCTGTGTAGAAGGATGCCATGCCTGTACATAGTCCCATCTGTTTCTCTTGTCCTTTGGCAACTTTTTTTCCTGGATGTCTTGTCTGGGCAGCTGAACTCATATTTCCCACTTCAGTAATCACATTGCTCATATAATTATGCAAAACTAATTGGCTGTGCCATTGCTGCATTAGAAAATACTTACATGTTGTTGTTAGTTTTACTATTTTGGTACCTTTATACTGATATTCAAAGTCAATTTAATCCTTTTGGGTACATTTATAATTTACTGGTGTCACAAACCTCTGCTTTACTACAGCCACTTTCATTTTTTCAGCTGGTATGCTGTTATCTATCCTGCCACACAGTACTTGCAAGCAATTACAGCTGCACACAGTGCATTAAGACAATGCACAGCCTAGAAAAATAAGTTTTGCTCCCATATCAAGGTCATGATTATTGCTACAGGAAGCTCTTGGCTTCACCTTTCATGTCTATCTGCATGGTCTGTGTGGCCAGGCATTGAGGACCTCATGTTCTCCTGAGCTTTGCACAAGGAAAGAAATCTTTCATGGATATCCCAGCATGATGGAAATAGCTATGCTTTAGATATTCTCTAACTATTGCTTTGTCTCTACCCTGACCTCCACAGAGAAAACCAGAAAGAATTAAAAGAACTTTCCACAGCTGTAATACATGTTAATGAGTTATCTCATTATTGCCACATTTACTAGGATTGTCCACTGAAACAGAGTTTATTTCATTTTAGTTTTTTTCCCCAAACATTATTTCGATTTAAATTTTTCGTGAGTGTAGTTTGATAGTGCTCTGTCAAGGCCAGCAATTTTACTAATAGCAAATAGACAGGAAATATGCCTTTTGGAGAAGGCATAAAGGAGTCAACCACAGTTTTCAACCATAGAATTATAGCACATCTGGGACAACCCCTGATTAGTACAATGGGTCACCTTCAACCCAGTGGTGAATTGGCATCTCCTTAAATAGGCAGAGGACTTACTCTGATGAAAGAAGGTCAGTAAAAATGGATTTACTACTGAAATGTCAACCTGAAAGTAGGTAACAAAATCCTTTAAAACATAGAGATAAATGAAGTTGAGCAGGAGGAGAATCCATAGGAAAAAGTAAGCTGTAGACTGCCATGTGGTCTAACTTTACAATACTATACATATATATATACCTATATATATACACTTTTTTTTTAAAAGCATTAGGTAGAAATCGTTATGGTTCTTGGAAATCCAAACACCAGTGTTAAAGAGATGACAAGATAACGATGCTTGGAGGAGTTAAAATGCTACACAGGCTTATTTAGTATTAAAAGAGTGAGGTCATACTGAAATAATAGGGAGACTACACAGAAAGTTTTAAGTGTTCTGTGAGAAAGGTTTCCTCCCACTTCATAAGTAGAAAAAAAAACTAAAATAAAATTAATTTCAAAAGCATGAAAAACCCTTCTGTAAATTCATCTTTTGTTTGAGATTTTTACAAGTTTAATAGCAATAACGGGATCAAAGTTGATCTGACACTGAGTACACCTGGAGTGCCAATTACTTACGAAAAAGTTTAGGTTCCTTACTAAAAAGGATTCTTTTTACTTCTGAGCACTCCCTGCATGTATTCTAAGTTTATTCTTATTGTAAATATTATTAATACAATGTAGGCCAGATCATTTTGTAAGAAAAATAGAAAGTAATGAATTATAAGTAGAACAGAGGGATCTTTTTACCAGATTATCAGAATTCCATCAGAGTCTCTATCACTCCTGCAAAATTGTATAGTGTCTCAAGAATTTTTTGCTGAACCATACTCACTAAACCAATCAGATTGTAAAACACAGGTGGACTGGCATTATGCTTCAAAAAAACCATGTGCATGTGTTTTATTGTACCTCACAGTGGGCAGTTTCCATAAGAAAGTGCCTTTGCGGACACTAATTGATCTAACAAGAAAAACCTCCTAGAACTATTCAGGCTTTGAAGCTTTTGTCTTTCCACTGCATATTCTGTACACAGAGAGCTTCATCCCAGGAATTCAGTATCAATAATGGAGATTTCTACTTCAAGGTTTCTGAAATATATATTTGAAACAGTATATTGATTAGTAACTTCTTTAGCCCTCAGATTCCACTGTTATTAATTTCATTTGTTGTGTGCTACTCTACATATTTTTTCTTACTTCTTGAGATAAACTGATATAAAAATGTTTCAATGTAATTAATTATGGAGAGTGAGCGATGAGACTCCAATTCTTTCTTACATTCTTTACTATGTGGGTGAATTCATGCCAGAGCACACTAGAAACAAGCATAGTTTTGTTTGGCTAACACTGAATATCCATTCTTTCAAGAATACATACGATATGCATCCTGGTGCAAAGAGGTCGCTTCCAACACCTCAGTGAAGTAATCTATCTCCACCAAGCCATGACCTCTCCATGAGAACCATCTGCCTCAAGGTTAACATAAGACCTATAAGACCTAAAGGGAAAAGGTTAAAATGTTTTATTAATTTTTTGTCCTTTGCTTGTCATGAAGAGGATGAAAGACAGAAGTAAAATGCATCTACTTTACTATCATTCATTAAATGTTATGCTTTTTATGAAGAGCTTGCATGTCTTTGTCCCCGTGCCATGGTTTGTGTCTGGTATCTTGTCTGTGAACATGACTTCTATGGACATCCAAAAAATGTGCTTACAAGGTTCAAGTAAAAAAGGTTTCCTTTACTTTTCTCTCCACAAATAATTCGACATCACTTTTTAATTTTTAAAATTTTCTTAATATTGGCAGCACTTCAGTTGATAAAGTTATTATCAAAATAGATGGGCTTACTGTTGCAATTCCTGAATGAAATATTAACTGAACAAATGAGACAGAAGAAACTGGCAAGCTGCAAAGAGCAGAAGATAGATATAGAGGGACCCCAGGCCCCTTAGTGTTGACGTCTCTTTGCCTTATGAAAGTAAGAGAGAATTGTGTGCAGTGTACAGAGGTGACTAGTGAAGTATTTGAACATATTTTCTCAGTGATGTCTACTTTATATTGTAATGACCACATGGGTGTCATGGAACTCAGTCCTAATTTTCACAGATGTAAGCAAGATAAGAAGGAAGTTCTTGGGCTTGTTTTTTTGCTCCAACCTCTTCACAATATTGGCTAAAGCACAATGCAGATTTTTTCTCTGGCCACACAGGTATCTTCTCTCTTCAAAGCCTGTTCTCTGTGTGACACAGTTCTCGGTTAGTAAGTGGGTAGCAGCAGAAAAAATGGTTCTGTATGTATGATGAACTAAGGACAAAATACAAGATTAATGCAACAGCACGAAAAATTATCAATTAAGAATTCTCATTAGCTATGTCTGGTGCCCTAACTGACCTTTTTGACTGCATAATCTCAAGTGATAATTGTTTGTGGCACTGTCCGATTCCTCTGTGAATATTAACTTTTAATTAATGCCAGAAACTGATTTAATTCCTTTTAAACCTCCTTACTACAAAGCAGTTCTTTCTTGCCTTTTTTTAGTGTAAACAGAATGCTTTGATTTTGTTTAAAAATAATCAGTAAATAAAATAATAAATTCACTAATTTATTCAGTGACTACAGATAAAGGAAAATACTGAAGAGTCTTGTCTTACTCCTTGAATATTGTGTGATCTTGTCTTAGGATGGGGTTTTAAGTGAAATCCTACTCTTATGGTGGTCTGTGAGATTTACAACTTTGCTCTCTGTAGAACAAAAATTTTTTTGGGAATGTGTTATGTAGTTTTTAGTTAAGTATATGTTAATCAAATAATATAAGAAGCAAAGGGAGAAGCAAGGAAGCAAAAGGAATGTGGAAGATTACAAAGGTTCTACAGCACCATAGATTGCCTGATCAGTGGCTGAGTGATGTGAAGAAAAACTCTCCTGTTAAAATCAAAAGACAATAAGCATGAATTTTCTATACAATTTCAAAATGCGTTTGGGAAAATACTGATTAACAACTGCAAATATGCAGTTATAGAGTGTGTAGATAGTCTTCGTGCTATAACACTGTTACAGTCAAATTATCTTATTGCTACATCCAGAAAGAACACATGAATCTACTTTACTCCCTTCTAGATTGGAGTCCAGCAGCTTCCAGTGTGCAAAATAATTTGCTGTACTTTATTTTTTTCAAATTGTGTTTTATTTTTGGCCTTCTTTATACTTCTGTCCTGCTAGGAAGCAGGCATATCCTACTTCATCAGAAATGTTCTACTCATTATTTCTAATGTAAACCTGGATATTTGAAAAATTGTAGGAATGAGAAACTAAACTCATGAGATTCCAGCCAAGTTTTACTAGTCTGAGAGGCTGCTCAGTAAATTTTATTATTTGGGAGTATGCAAAAGGTTTCTCATGCCTCACATTTCTCTGTGAGTTCACTTCTTTCCTTTGGAAATTGAGTTAACATCAAACTTCAGTGTAAAACACAGTTGTAGCCACCACTCTTGTTTGTTACTTGCCCATGCATGTGAAACTGAAATAAACCCCTCTTATCAAAAGTTTGCCAAACACCATTTTCATTGTTCTTTTATCCTCAGCATGGCAAAAAGGGGCAGCCTTTTGTTTATGACAGGGTTCTTAATATATATAGGGGACTCTCACATATATGTAGGCAGTTCAAATAGAGATACAAAAAAAGCAGATACAAACTTAGCGTAAATTGCTGTCCTGGTCATGATGGTTTCTTGCCATGTCATATATGGTTGATAATTCACACCTAGTGGGCTGAAATAGTTTCTGAAGAGAGTAATACTGATGGAGGAAGAAATGCTGTTACCTTTCTGAACAATCTGAAAGCATGAGTTTGCAGGGTTTAAATGGAAATCTGACTGACCTAGGGAAAATGTGTAATAATGGATGGAAATGTCACTTCCATCTCTTAAGTGAAGTCTTGTTAATACAAAGAAATGCTTTTCATTTGAATTTCTAGTCTACTATTTTGTAGGTAATTTGGTAAAAAACATTTTACTTCTACAAACATTACAGCGTTCAGGTTTGGTGACCCAGCAAGTCCTTCATGTATCTGAGGTATTGAAGACATAATCTTGGTGCTTTTTCTTGACAATTTTGACTTCTTCCAATTTTCCTGCCAGGTGCTGATTTAAACCTCTTTTCAGATTGCAGGTGAATATCACATCACAATTGCTTCATCTTAATTTCATAATAACCCTCTGCCTGCCTGTCATTCATAGCAGGAGGAGAGCCATGGTGGTGCACAGCAGCTTGCCTTTGTGGAATGGTCTTTTGATACTAGTTGGCCACATCACTTAGATAATTATAAATAATTGACTTAGCTGCACTCTGGTAAAGAGATGAGATCAATTGAGCATTTCTTTATAATTGTATCTGAAAAATGAAACCTCTAAAAGTGGAAATGTTTCATGGTATTTATATGTAATTAGCATCTGTATAAAGTTTTATATTTTAACAGTAATCCAGAAAAAAATTAACAAAATCTCCCGTTTGTGTTAGTAACATTAGCTGGTTTTGTACAGGTCTTCAACAAATTTGTTAATTGTAAACTTTCAAGGTCATAGAACTTTGCAAGGCTTTATGAGGCAGCTGTTGGCACAATGAGGCCCAGATTCTGTAGTCAGTAAACTGCAAGTCAGTAAACTGCAACCAGTAGTTCTCAGCAACTTAGCAGCTGGTTTGATCTGCTGAGTGTGTTGGGCTATTACTTTTGCTGAAAGCAGAACAGACACCTAAGTGTATAATTCCTCATTTGCTATGGAAGCTGGAGTGCTTGCAAAGAAAATAGACTAATTTTATGGAAAATTCTCGAACAGCTGGATTTGTGATAGGTCTTCCATCCATCCATCTCTCTGCTGGTGTATAAACATTTGCTCTTCCCAATACTGACCAGAGAAAATAATCTTTGATCATATGAGATTAGACTCATATGGTAAAATTTCCACTTCACTTCTTAAGTTTACAAAGGAAATTGAAGCAAAAGTGATCATGAAAACCATTGACTGAAAAACTTTTCTTTTTAAAACAATAAAAATATTTTAGTTTCATACACAAAAATTCTTATGAAGGTTCAAGGTCTCATTTTGTGTTCCAATGTTCAATGTGTAACTCAAAACATTTCAGAATAAAGTATCAAAATATTTTACCTAAATGGGTCAAACCAAAATGCTTCAGCATGTCAGAACTTTTTCTGCTGTTCTCTTTCGTGCTTTTATTTCTGAATGATGAGTATAACCCAAATGAAAATTGTTTCAGATAAGTACCTCTTAAAGACTTTGAACTGGTGCCTTGGGATTTCAGTTTTGAGCTGTGTGAAGTAGAATTCCAAGAGTGGTTATTTTGATGCCAGAAATTGTAGCTCAGAGGACATTCAAAGCCTGATCCTGTTTGGAGGTAAATTTTGATTTGTATTAATAAAAGTTCTATTTAAGGCCTTGATGCCAACAGTTGATTGCAGTTTCTTTCCTCCGTTTGTGTGGTGGTACTAGGTGAATCTAGGTCCAGGTCACAGTTTTGTGTTGCCTTTTTTTTTTTTTTTGGTCTGAATTTTTGCAGTCCTGCTTTTCACATGTACACCACTCTTATTTGAGTAATACTTCATCAGTGTGTCCCATTATGATTTATTACCTCAATAGATCATTGGAGTGACAGCTGGCTCTGATGATGCATGATCTAATACATCATAAAAACAACATCTCTTTGGAATTATGCATTACATAAGATTAATAGATAAAATCCCTCCTTTTTTTATTAGCTGTAGAGGGGACTGTTAATAAGGCCTGCAATGGCATTAGAATAAGAATATTAGAATAAAGTCAGATAGTATTTCTAGTTTTAACTTCTATTTTCACTCTTGAACACAGAACGGAGCAATGTATGTGAGAATCATTTTAACTGTAGCTGTAACAAGGGAAATTCAAAGAAAGCTCATCCTTTACACAAAATGCAATACTTCCCAGTATTATTCAGTGCAAAGTTTTTCAAAGTAATAATGTTCCCTCTTGCAAAATGAAGGTATTTCCATTTGCAGCCCCATTAAAATTGTGAGAAGTCAATGGAAAGTATTGCATGGCCCTTAGTATGCTTGAAGTCAGTCATAGAAGAAGAAAGCAGAGAAAGGTCTGAGAACCCACAAGGTCTCTAAGAAATAATTTACAGATGGTCTTCAAATTTGCAAGATGCTGTGCACTTGGTTGAATAGGCAGATGCTTTAGTTTACTGCTGCTAAACAACTCAGATTTACTTATACTTAAAAAAGCCATTAAAAAAAAAAGGAAGAAAATTCAGAAACAAATGTGTAGAAGAAAATTTTTTCTCAACACTAGTGGAATAGATCAACGTCTTGACTGTTTAATCTCTATAACATAGGAAATGAGGAGCTAATGAAGTCACAAGGGAAAGACTGCTTAACAAGTGTTTAGGTACAGGAAAAATACACATACTTAAAAGCTTACCTGGAAGATTCTCATCTCTCCTAGCTATAGACAGGAATCTGTAAGTATGTTTACATTGTAATGTAAGACAAAAAACATGGTAATGCAGATTATTAGAATTAGAGTGGGCCTCAATGACTACATTTTTTAAGTTCACCTGCAGAAAATCCTCTATTGTAACAACATTAACTAAACTGCTTCATGTTTAAAAACAGAGGGATTGATCTTCTTGGAGTCTTCAAAATACATAGCAGTCAGAGGGCTTTTCTTCCTAGTCTTGCAGCTGTCATGATTTCACTCCAGCTGGCAGCCAAACCCCAGCAGCCGCTTGCACACTCCTCTGCCAGCAGGAATGGGGAGAGAATCAGAAATGTAAAAGCCAGAAAACTCATCGGTTGAGATAAAGATGGTTTAATAGGGACACCAAAAGCCATGCACACAAGCAAAGCAGAACAAGGAATTCATTCACTGCTTCCCATGGGCAGGCAGGTGTTCAGCCATCTCCAGGAGAAGAGAGCCTCACTACATGTAACAGTAACTCAGGAAAACAGATGTCATCACTTCAAAATCTCCTCCTTGTACCCCTCACATACTGAGCATGATACCATATGGTCTGGAACACCCCTTTGGTCAATTGGAGTCAGCTGTTACAGCTGTGTCTCCTCCCAATTACCTCATCCCTCTTGCCACTGTGGTCATGCAAAAAGCAGAAAAGGCCTTCGCTCTGTGTAAGCCCTGCTCAGCAATAACAAAAACAACTCTGTATGATCAACCCTATGTTCAGCTCAAATCCAAAACACAGCCCTACACTGATTGCTGTGGAGAAGATTTACTCTACTCCAGCCAAAACCAGCACATCAAGCAAGTATAAAGTCATTGGATAGGAGATCTTACTACTCCAGCTGAAAGTGAGAACTTTTTTCTCCATATGAAGCTCAGAGGTCCTTTCCAAATTTTTCCAAAGGCTTAAAAAGTGTTTCTGTCAAACTAAACATATTTATGAGTTGTTGTTAGCTGATTTAGTCTGAACTACATTTCATTTTTTTATCTGTTTTGGATAGCTGTGGTTACAACCAAAACCAGAACATTTCTAATCATTTGCTATCAACCAGAGAAAGGGAATACTAGGAGCTAGAGAGACTGGCTTTGCTTGTCTTGAGAGAAGGGGAAAAAAAGAAAAAAAGAGGAACAAAAAGAATGATTATGAGAAAGGAATTAACAGAAAATGCAGACTATTAAACCTTAAACTGAGCATGCTAGAACATAATTTCTGCTGAATTCTGAAAGTTACCTCAAGTTACTGGAAGTTCTGATCCTATTTCCTTGCTAAGGATCCTTCTGTAGATCTGCAGAAAGGGATGTAGCTAAGAAAACTAATGATAAAAAAATCATTGAACTGGCTCCCCTTGATTTTTGTGACCCTTTGTACTGACTGTGCACATTTGTTTTAAATATTTTAACTTCTGTTCTGTCAAAGAAAAAATATTTTTAAAAAATAACAGCTTAGGCTTAAAGGCGTATCTTTTTTGCAAAACATCCTAGAAATTGGAACTTTTGTTCACAAAGAGCTGGGTAAGTAGTTAAATGTGAGCTTGGACTCTAGCATGAATTTATGGAACCTTCTAGCTTAATCTTTGATTCAAGTCATTCTCAATTTTTAATGCCAATCAGTATGCACCTGATATTCCTCTTTATTTTCTTTAATTATGCAGCCACAGAGTTAGTTTTTGTTTATGGGTGTCTTGGTTTTAAAGACAGGTGTCTGTAAGGAAGGCAGGATCCTCCCTTGGAATGGAAAATGCAACCCCCTTCCCTACAGATTACTATAACTTTGAAATTAAGGGGCTTTCAGCAAAGGTATGAGGAATAGGAATAATAATTCTTTACTAATGTGTATATACCTAAATATATATAGATAGATATAACAAGGCAAACAAACAACAATAGCTATGGCAGTGATACCAAACAGAACCAGTACCCCAGTGCCAGCCTCTCTCGGCTCTCAGGCCCTTTCCCCTTCGGTGCAGTGACGCTCACAGCCGGCAGGGGGCGCTGGCGGCTCCCGGTGAGCAGGGCGGGTGCGATGGTTCCCCCGCGCCTGCAGGGGGCGCTCCGGAGCGAGCTCGGGCACCACGCGGGAATGGCGGATGGAAAAGCTTCCCTCACAAACCCCCTGGGGCAGCTGATCCCGGTGCCCAGCCGGACCCTTGGGAAAATCCCAGGCAGTAGATGAGATATATCAAACACCGGAGTTGAAGTGGGAGTCCCGGGATGTCTGAGCAGGCAGGGGGAGTGCTGGTACAATGTAGCAAAATCCCACAGCAACAGCAGCAGCAGCAGCGGAATGGCGGTGAAGGGAGGAGGCAGAGCCGCCCCGGCTCAACTCCCCAGCAGGGCAGGGAAAAACGGGCTTAGGATCCTGGGTGGGGGGGTCTCCCGGAGGCACCCAAGCAGATGGTGAAAAGGTGTCTCCTTTTAGTGAGGTAGGGTGTAAAAATAGGGTTCCCCTGCAAAAGCCGCTCCAGTGAGCAAGCTCCACTCACGGTTGGAGAAAAACAGCAGAAGGCAGAAGCCTGCAGTGATGGTGGATTCTCTCCACAGCGATCGCAGCTTCCTTCCCCTCCAAATGCTGAGAGCACAAGTGGCCTAGGGGCGTTGCCCACCCTTTTTTCCCAGATAGCTGCGCTCCTCCCCGTGGCCAGGTCTGTTGTCTCTTTTCATACCTTGGTAATTGCTCCCCCTCAGCAATGTGTATGGGGAAAAATTCTTTAAGAGAAAAAGAAAATGAAACCCCAACAATAGGTAAATCATAGAATCCTAGAAGGGTTTGGGATGGAAGGGGGGGCTTCAAAATCCTCTAGCTTCAACCTCCCCCCCCACCCCACCATGGACAGGGATACCTTCCATTAGGCCAGGTTTCTCAAAGCTGCATCCTGCCTTGCCTTGTACATTTCCAAGGAGGGGGCATCCATAGCTACTCTGACCTTCCTGTTCTAGTGCCTCACCACCCTCACAATGAAAAGTTTCTTCCTAATATCTAATCTAAACTTGTCCTTTTTCAGTTTAAAGCCATTCCTCCTTGTCCTATCACTACATGTCCTTGTGAAAAGTCCCTCTCTATCTTTCCTGTACGTCCCCTTCGCGTACTGCAAGGCTGCAGTGTGGTCCTCCTGGACCCTTTCCTTTTCCATGTGGAACAGCCCAAACTCTCTCAGCCTGTCTTCATCAGAGAAGTGCTCCAGCCCTCTGATCGTCTTCATGGCTGTCTTCTAGACTCACTCCAACAAGTCCACATCCATCATACATTGAATGCGGCACTCCAGGTGAGGTCTCACGCAAGAGGAGTGGAGAGGGATAATCACCTCCCTTGCCCTGCTGACCACTCTTCTTTTGATGGCTAGGATAAGGTTGGCTTTCTGGGCTGTGAGTGTACATGGCTGGTTCAGCCTCTCACCCACCAGCACCTCCTTCTTGATGGGGCTTCTCTTGATCCATTCTCCAGCTGGATCTGTTCTCTATGCTTGCGCTTGAAATTACTCCAACCCCGATGCAGCACCTTGCACTTGACTTTGCTGAACTTCATGACATTTTCACCGGTGCCCCTCTCAAGCCTGTCAAAGTCCCTCTCGATGATATTTCTCCTCTCCAGTGTGTCAACTGCACCACTCAGTTTGGTGCTTGGCAAACATGCTGAGGGGCTATTGATCCCACTGCCTGTGTCACCACCAAAGATGTCTAACAGATGTAAAACGGGCAGTAATGCAGTAGTGGGCCCAGATGTAATTCCAGGCCTCTGTGCAAACTGCATTGCATCATCCTTTCTGGATGCTTTTGCAAAACTCTGATAGGAATTCCAAGAACAGAATTAACAGAAATCTGCAATCTGTCCAAATTGTAGAAGGGATTTTTCTTAGTTTCTGGTAAGGTAAAAGAGATCCCTGACTGAAGTTTGCTGGCACATCATTTGGTCTGCCTACAGTAGGTCTTAGCTATCAAGTGCTGTTCCTGCATATCAAAAATGAAGTTTTTGGCTCTTCTGAAATAGTATGTTGTGGTGCATCTAGAGCTTTGCTGCCTTAGTTAATGGAAGGAAGAGCTTTATGAAAATATACAACTCTCATCTCACACTAAAAAACATGCTGGGAAGAGGTGTGGCAATATTTTTTGATCATGAAAATATCTACTTTCACTCAAAAAGTGTATCTGGACTGTTGACTCATTTCAGTGAAACCTCATATCTTTCTGAAAAATTCAAACCTTCATTTCAATTTGCTTTTCTTTCTTGCAAAACTTGGGGGTTGATTAGTTCTGAAACTTTTCTATGTTTTGTGTTCAAAGATCTTTTGAGAAATTTCCAACGTTTCCAAAATTAATCTGTTTCAATTTAAACATTTTTTAAGGGAAACCCATTTTTTAAATTTTATTCTTCAATCCCAAACTGATTTTTTCCAAGCAAACAGCAAACAGAATTTTTCAGCAAACAGATTTTTTTTTTTTAATTAAAGGACTGAAAACATAAGCTTGGAAAATTGCAAACAGGAAATGTGCATGCCTTTTCTAAGAGCAAGATCTATTAACACCTGCAAAAAGTTCAGTTAAAAGTCGTGCCAGGTGGTTCATTGGTTGAATTCAAGCAAGCCTGAATAGCTTTATTAAACTGCCACTGGTATTCAGTCCAAATTTGGTGACTTGTTTTTAGGGTATTTTAGTGAGGTCACCTTCTGTATCTTACTGCAAGCAAAATTATGTTGTGCCTGAAGATTCATATAGCCTTAAAAATCTGTAAGACTATGCAGCCCACAATAAAAATGTAGAATTAGACTGGGGATGGCTAAAGCACTTTTATTCTTTGGTAAAAACCTGTTCCCTGAAGTAAGAGCACTTGATAGGGCCTCCTTTTCTCTGAGATCTGGTGACAGGTA
Organism: Aleadryas rufinucha; assembly: GCA_013397815.1. Lineage (NCBI taxonomy): Eukaryota > Metazoa > Chordata > Aves > Passeriformes > Aleadryas > Aleadryas rufinucha. The sequence goes on along the minus strand of VZTH01009592.1, from coordinate 118,192 downwards.
TCAGATTTATCTGCAAACGCTTTCTCTTAGTGGATCCCATTTGCTTGCAATGTTACTTGGGGTTAGCTTTCAAAATCAAGTCACTGTTCTCCTTCTTTCCCCTCACACAGAGGCACCACATGAAGATAAGTAATTTATTTTTCATTCATATAGCAAAGACTGTTAAAGAACAGGACTCTTTATTATGTTCTAAAACCAAATGCATCGACCTTGTCCCAGTCAAGCAGCCAGGAAGACAGACCTGTGCTTTTAGCAGAGAGACAGAGTGTATGTATAAATTGCCATGCAGCAGGATGCTTTAATGCACTTAAATACACCCAAAATACAAATGCAGAAGTGGTTTTTTTCTTTCTCCTGTCTCTTTACCCCTTCCTCCATTCCTGCTTTGTTTTCTCTTCTTCTCCCCCCTTTATCTGTCCCTCCTGCCCTCCCCTCTTGCCCCCTTCCTTCCTCTTTGAAAGCCTATTAAGACCTTTTGTTCCAAAAGCTCAGATTGACCAAACGTGCATACTGACCCCTTCTTTGCCTTATTTCCTGTTTTAATTGAGTGTCAAAGGTCATATATTGCTATTAGAGCAAGACATGAGTGGCAGCAGGGGTCAAGGACTCTGTAGCTTTCTATTACAGCCATAAAACCAAAATTGAATGATAATTTCACCTGCTCTAACCCCAATTTTTCCAAGATGTGATAGACACTGACCTTCGTGTTTGACTGCTATTGACTATGTAAACTGCAGCCATCCTGATTCTGCTTACTAAACAATAAATGTGCCCTTTTTGACCAGGATGGGAAATAAAACAATAAAACATACACACAGAAGATTCAGGCAAACAGACTAATCAAGGTGACATAAAATGATAAAACAATGCCTCACTGGGGATGTCAGACCCTTTCTTTGACTGGTATTCTCCTCCAGTTACTTCTTCTACTGATTTTCAATTTCTTCTTTTTGGCATAACATCCTATATCCATCTCCAAGTGTTGAGACACATGCAGTAAATCTTAACTGCTGGAGCAGTCCCATCTATGCCACTTGGAATGTTTGTGGATTTCAAGGGGAGCGGGTTGTTTTCTTTTTTGGGTATGTATTGGAAAAAGTGGGAAAAGTGTTTAATCTTTTTAAAGAAAACATTTTAGTAAATGCAGGAACATTTCTGAAAACATTCCTGATCAAAAAATAAAATGAATAAAATAAAGGCATAAAATAAAGGCTATATATAAAATATATAGCATAAAAAGTGAGTACTTGATACTAAGTTGTTAAAATACTTGTATCCTTTTTTCATTAATATTTAACTTGGGTTTTGCAAAGAGGTTCACATACTGCTTAGATGAGCTGAGGTACTTCCTTTTACCTGGTCTTTGATCCAGCTCCACAATGAGGAAATTCCAAAATGAAGTTATTTCCTGGTTTATATCGTGAGGATTACCTTTATATATATGGGGTAGCTGGTGTAAATCTATGATGTTTAATTTCAAATTCATTGATAATTACTATAAGAGAACTTCAGCAGGTGCTGAGATTCATTCTCTTTTGAACATTCTATTTATATGTCTGAGAGAGACCCACAGAAAAGTATATTTAGTAAAATAATCCATTTGTTTTACAAATTATCCTAAAGTTCGAGAAAACTTCTAAGACGGTTGTCAATCACAACTTTTTCCTTGTTCTTCCCAGAAGTATTTACCGATCCCTAAAGAGTATGTTTGCCCAGACTGTAGATTTTAAATCAGATTATGCAAAACAATATCAGCGTCATCTGTAAGCTTTGCCATAGCAACAGTGAGAAACTCCTGTGGGTCAGAAAGGAGGACAGCCATCTTTCATTTCCTATTGATGTCAGTATCCATGGAAACCTCTTTTAATAGTATCTGCATCTGTCTGAGAAAACAGGTAAGCTCTCTTCTAAAAGGGGATGCATTAAAACAATTCTTTGCAAGGTCGGCTCTTCAAAGCCTTGATGAAGAAGAACCCCTCAGTGGAGAGAGAAGGACTACTGTAAATCCTTCTTTGCTGTTTCTTTGCTGAGAACTCAGAGAATCACATTAGCATTCTTGGACATGGATGGATAAAAGTAAAGCCTAAGATGTTAAACCCCCGAGAACTCACTTCCTTCACTAGGAGAATATACAGAGGATGTGATTACGTGAACTGAGAGATTAATTATGAACAGAATTCAGTGGGGAGAGACTGACACAAGCACATGCACTGTATGTTAAAAAAAAAAGAAAAAAAAAAGGCTGAACTGCAGGAATGCCATATGGCAAGTGCCCATAAACTAAGAATATGTACACAGGAATATTATTCACATGGTAGCATTTTAAAATATCTGTAAACTCAGCGCTTTATGGATAAGTGGTTTGAAGGAAACAGTGATGCCATCCTCTCCCACCTGGGCTATTTGAGTGGGAAACAAAAGTTATTGTATTTTTAAATCATCATGGTAGCAAGCCATCCCTGTCTACCACCTTTGATTTCCACAACAATTCCCACAACAAATTAGCACATGCATGATTTTGAGTTACAAAAGGCTACAACTTTGGCATTTTAATTCGCAAATAAGAACTGTCACGCGATATGGTTCAGTTAGGAAGCAGTTTCTGATTATTTTTGAACCCTAAATATTGTATAAAATCAAAGGGAAAAAAACAAACCCCAAATAAACACCTACAAACCAAAGAAGAACACAGAAAAAAAAATAACCTGAAAATTCAAAACAGATTATATTTGAAGGCATTTTACATTAAATTCCTAGATTTGGGACTACATCCCATAGGGTAAATTTTATCATATTACAATAAGAAAAGTAATCTTCCACAGCAGTTACTACATTGTTGTTAATTGCATCATGTGGCTATGAATGTGCCATTATGCTAAAACTTTCCAGGTTTTTTTCAGGCACACTTGCATGATTGATCTCTTAATCTCTTTTGTCACTGAAAGAAGAAAAAAAAAAGAATTCTCCTAATGGTTCAATAGTTTGTGGCAAAGGACAAAATACATAGATTGCATGGTCCGTATGACCCACAGCCTGCAAAGGAAGCAACTTGAGGTCTAATTGATGAAGGACTCATGCTATTAGAAAGATCTTGTGGTTTAAATTTGAAAGATTTCTATGCACGTGATTACAAGACAAGCCCATGATATGTTCTAAGGAAACTTAACAAGTGCAAATTAGATCTTCCTTGTAAAACCAGAAACATCGTGAGCTGTAATAAATTTAACAAAAAAGTAAGGTTATTGCAGGGAAACTTTTAAATATGCTTTCTGTCTGAATGTATATATAACCAAAATATTTAAAATCTCGGAATCACCCAGAACAATTCAGGGCAGCAGGGACCTCAGCAGAGACCTCTGGAGGTCACCTACTCCAATGCTCTGCTCAAAACAGGGCTCATTCAGAGATTTGTCTGATTAAGTCTTAAGCATTTCCAGTATGGGACACCCTACAACTTCTCTGGGCAAATTGTTTCATTGTTTTACTGCCCTCATGGTACTTTTGGTTTGCCTTATCAGACTTTCCCATATTCCAAATTTTGAGACTGATGCTCCTTCATATCACTGAACATCTCCTTTGTCTTGTCTTTTCCCACCAGGTAGCGTCAAAAAGCCATGAGATCTCTTCTTACCCTCCTCTTCCCCAGGATCAACCAGCCCAGCACCCTTCAATTCCTTTCATTCGTCCAAGGCTCCAGACCTGCACCCTGCGCTCCCGGTTCCAAGCAGCAGGGCAGGATCTCTGCCTGTCCCTGCTGTTCCTGTGCTGATGCAAATCGGGATGTGAGTCAGCAGCAGTTTTGCTGCAGAGGAACTCTGCTGCCTTTTGGCAGCCTGCTGCCCCTCAGGGTCCCAGGGGAATCCTGTGGAGCAGCTTTTTGCATCAGTGGTAGTAGCCACTTCCTGTAGTGGTTGTGTAGCCCAGCACTTGACACAATTTTCCATGTGCTTTACTATCCACTTACCCATCCCCATATCTCACTAAACCAGTCAGAAGGAAACTACAGGATGGTGTATTAAAAATTTTTTCCAGATCATCCACTGCCCTCTCCTTGTGCTGGTTATTTCATTCCAGAAAGCAATCAGAGAGGATGGGCAGGATTTGCCCGTGGTAAACCCATTGCCTCCTTGCCCTTCCTATGTTTAGAAATGGCTTCAAGGGAATTTGCTCTTTTACCTTCCAGGACCAGGTTAAGGGCAATGGCCTGTTAAGTTGCCTTGTTCCATCCTCTCTTCAATTTTCTTTAATATGGATGAAGTGTTTTGTTCCTTTCTGGTTCCAAAGGCTTCAGTAAGTTTAACTGGCCTGAGTTCTCCCTATCTCAGTCCTCCCTTCTCTGGGCTACTGCTGCCTTTGTTCAAGCTCCAAAAATCATCAGTTCTGAAGACCGAAGTTGTAATTCTGTTTCATTAAATTCTGTTAGAGCCTTAATCTTCACAGCCTCTTGGTCACTCCAGCCAAAGCTACCCTTGATCTTTATCCCTTCCACCACTTCTTTCTTGTCTGTGAGTAACAGGTCCAACAAAACATCACCTCTAATCTGTTAATTGATCACTTACATCATGAAATCGCCTAGAGCTGCCAGAAAATGGTATTGTTTGTGCATGGCTGTACTGTTCTTTCTTAAGATAGGTCAGCATCTCTATCTACTTTTATAAGTGTATAGAAATTTCAGATTTGTTGTGTTCACTGCTAAAAATCAAAGGAAAAAATATCTCCACAGAGCCTTAAAACAAGAAACTGATATTTCAAAAAGCTGTGGGGGAATGAAGGAAAAATAAAACCCTTATTCTGCTTCATTCTCTTCTTCTGGTTCCCAAAACAAGACTGATTTGCTACAACAGGTGTGGGTTAGACACCGGGGCCAGTCCCAGCCAATACCAACTCTGAGCAAGAGTGTAAGTCCTTGAGGTCACACTCTTGGAACAACTAGACTGAAGATTGTTTGGAGGGGTCCTGATTCTGGAGAGAAACTGCCTTTGAGAAATAATACGGAATTTTAGAAAGACGCACAAGTCTTTTTTCCTTACTTTCATAAATAAGAGGTGAATAACCAAGATTTTGAGATCCAGGAAACTGCGAATCAATTAGCAAAGATATGTATTTCGGACACAGATATTCTGAAAAGTTTTGTCAGACATAAGCATGTGCATGTGAACAGTGCACTTACATGTAAGAGAGGAGTAAGGAAACACTATGCACATTTTATAGATAGCCTAGGCATGTAGATAATGTTTCTTATTCTTTGTTATAGCCAGACATGTTTGGAAAATGGCTGAAGCAATATATGAAAGTTTAGGTTGTGTTTGTGTGTGCATACATTCCTTCGCTTGTTTGTACTCAAGTTCAGAATAGAAGATCTGAGGTTGCTACTGGGCTTTAAAAATCTTTGGCTGAAACTGCATTTCTGTCCAGTTCAGGTAAAGACTGAGACTTGTTTCCCTAGGAAAGAAGTACTGCCCGTGTTTATGCGCACAGGATGTGGATTTTACTTTATTTTCTACTCATTCTGCAAAGTCTTTTGACTTCCAAAAGGAAAGTACAAGGGCAAAATGACCTCATGCACTTTAAAAAGTCCTTCACTAAACTGCAGTGCAAGCCTGCCTTTCAGAGATCTTTGGACACACTTCTCTTTCTCCAGTGGAAAACAGTAGCCTGAGCAGTAGCCAAAATACACATTCCCATGAGACAGTTTTACTGAAAGTAGAGCCATTGTAGTATTGTAACACATCAATGTGGAGTATTCACCAAGAACTGCTTCTGTCTTCACAAGTGATCTTCTAAGACTCCTTTGTGAAAGGCTAGTTAAATTGTCATTGCACCATGCAATAGTATTCCACTAGCCTAAGTCTGAATATCATGCTAGCAGTCAAAATGTTGTTTGTTCTTCATAGTGGAGCAGCACTAGAAAACCTTATCCAGGTAGGATTTTGCCCAGAAGAAGACCACAATTTTAGCAATTTCCAATTGCAAAGTTAAAAAACTTGATGAAAAAATGTATTCTTCCTCATCACTGTACTCTAGAAAAGCTCAGTTCAAGGATCCTTTGTGAAGAAGGTGTCATGCTCCTCAGGGTCTGCTGTCTTTGCCTATGACGCTCTGTTGGATATGAGTGTGAAGGTGGACAGCTGCAGAATAAGGCTGACCTGAGCTAGTCCTTCGTTTTCCTGAGCTAAAAAACTACTCACGCCTGGTGGCCTCTGAATACAGGCAGAAATGTGAAGCAACACACTTTAAACGTGTCCATCTATCTGTAATAATAGCTTTAGGCTTTCTTAGTCCCCTTACTCTTCCTTTCAGAGATTACTTCATCATTTATATTATATATCATTTAAGTTCTTGGGCAGTCACAGTTTCCATTAATAAGTTTATATACTTCGTAATTTGTAGAAATTTCAGCTTTTTAGAATGTGGTCCTCCTTACATGCCTTCTACCTGCACTCTAGACAAAGTGTAGCACTTATGGCTAGAGATCCATCTGTTTCTTGCAACACTGGGTATTGTTACAGAAAATACCACTCTTGCTAAATAGCTATTCTTAAAAAGAGGAGTAAATTAAAGGAAACAAACAAAATAAAAACTCAGGATCAGTTCTAATGCTTTGTAGCATCATCTTCTTACTCTTTTGATACTAAATTCCCAGGGTTTTTACAGAAAAATTTATATTGGAGAACAATATTAGCAAAAATTAAGTGGGACAGCAAACCAAAAGTGACATTGTTTGTCCCTTCTAGAGCTGAGTTCAGCAGCAGGAGTAAGCACGTACATTAACTTGGGATGGGAAGGGACTAAAAAGGAGAGAAAAAAAAGTAATTTTGCTTGATTTATATGGGAGGAACAAAAGCCACTATAGACAAAAAATAATATAGTACAAATTAAGTAGATTGAATGCACAGAACCTTTATAAGGCTGTTTTGCCTTAGCACTAGTGTTAGGTATTTCTTTTCCTGTATCACTGTGTTAAAGGTCTTCTCATTGAACTGAAAGAAATAAGATTCAGTTGTTCTGCCAAAATCCCATCATTTTCAGTACTTCCTGGAAGACTGTATTGGTCCCTTTCATGTAGAGTAGCATTAAGAAAACTAAGGTGCTCTTGAGGCATACTATACAATTTTTTTTTTTTCCCCTGAAAAGTGTTAAGAAACCTAAAGAGATTAATGAGATAAGCCCATGCGTATTAGATCTATTTTTATTGCACTGATGAAAACAATATGTAATAAATGGTATAATCGTAGTTCTGTTACTTTTAAATAGGACATGAGACTCTTTGCCATCAAATTTGTATGTTTAATGAAACTAATCCATGTACTGAACAAGTGCTGGTTTTCACCACTTTATTTCTAATTTGTAGGCATTTTTAAATTACATCCAGGGCCTCTTTTTATACTGTCTAACATTAAAAAATACTGCTAAAATTAAATGAGCAGCATTTTTATCTGTTCTGTTCAAACCACAGATGCTAGATTTGATTTTATTTCTTACACTGAGATTGAAAGTCTTTTTTAATATGCAGAACTACAGTCTGGGGAATCATAAAATGCAGAGTGTTTTCATTAGACAATGGGTCTGCACCTCTAGTTAACAGGAAAGCTGATTCATCAAACAGCAGTGATGAAGATACTGAGGCTAAAAAAGTCAACTGACCTCAAAAAGGAAAAAAGGATATATCTCTTTTGCACTATGTAATTGTTTACTTTTGTGTTGAACTCTAATTCTGCAGCTAAAACTTTATTTTAAAAGTGCAGCCATTTTTTTTGATCAAAGTAATGGCAAGGTTGAAGCATGTACTTTTAATTCATTTACAGACTATTAGTTATGGAATTTTAAGGGTCTGTGTTTTTCTTTTTGAGTGGTCACTCACTTTGGTGTTTCTCTCAAAGCCTGCATAATTTATAGGTTAGCTTTGTTTGAATAGTTTATTGCTGCTAAAAATGTAGTAAGTGGAGTTAAAAAAATAAATCAAGTAAAGCCTGCAGAGAACTGTAGGTACAAAATTATTCCTGCATTTAGTGGGTAGTATTTTAGCAAAGCATTTTGAATATGAATTAGGTAATATTCTTGCCTTGGTTTCTCTCTGCCATGAGACAGACAAGTTAACTGGCTTGGTGCAATGTTGCATTCCTGTACCAGAGGCACTGACTGCATTCTTTGGTGAGGGTCAGTTTGGTTGGCATTTCTTGGTGTGTGGTGATGCAAAATAATCACACTGTCTCTTGCTTTTTGTATGAATTGCCATCTTTGTCACGACACACAGGGTGCTGGTCCTTGTGCTTTTAAACTGGGGGCACATTTCTTCTTCCCATCAGGATATCTCAGCATGGGCATTATAGAGAGAGGTCTAAAAGCATTTGCAAGGGGATGCACCTTAATTGCTGAATAACAAGCAATAGCAAAAGAAACAAAAATCTGAGAAGGTAAAAGTATCCCGTTCAGAATGATGCTTTTGCGTAATATATGTATATTTATATTTAATCTCTGTTAGCCTCTAGATGTTTCCTATAAAGTGCTAGATGGTTCTCGATCTCTGGTTATGGTTCATTCCAGTAGCCATTGCAGAACTCCGTTTTTCAGATGTGACTTCTAAAGAGCTGCTTAAAACTACATTTCTGTTTAACAATCCAGTGTGTGTCTTTTGGTGCTGCAAAAAGGTATAACAGAGCTTCAAGACAGAGCTGGTGCTCATCTATGATTAATTTGATCCAGAAATGCATAGCAGCCTGCTTTTAGTGGCTGCTTACGGTGTCAAGACCAATAGCACTGAAGCACTGAAATATCCAGAGCACTGAAATATCCAGAAATAGTGTTTATTGTAATCCTAGGTCCATCAGTGAGGAAACTGGTTTCATGTGCACACTCCACAGTGCAAATGAGTGCTCTGATGTTCTCTGGAGATTTTGTTACATGTGTGGGAGCAAAGGTCCTTAATTCACGCACCAGAGAAATATACATAGATACAGTGAGCGTATAATTCTCCCTGGTGAATTGTCTCTCCATCACTGTCACTCAGCTGCCCCTTTTTCCATATGTATTCCTATTGCCTTTTACTTTCTCACAGGCCAGGTCCACCCTTTCACCAAAGGACAATACATTCCGTCTTTTTATGTGTATTTCTGTTGAAGCATTTAGAAATGGGAGGTAAAGGCTGACTTAGATCTTTTGAGGTTTTATGATGACGGGTTTTTGGTTGGTTGGTTGATTTGGACTTTTGTCCAAATGGATGCAATTACACAAGGAGGTGTTGTAGGGGTTGTGTCTGATTAATATCTGCTCTGCCTCAGGATCACAACTGGAAAACAAAGTCTTCCTTGCATCTTTACATTTCTATTTCTTTTTTCTCTCATGTGCCTTTTTGCCATCTTTAGACCTTCCCAATAGGCCTGTTCCTTCCTTCCAAGAGCTCCTGTGATCAGGATCCCATTTCTATTTCCTTATCTTATTTCTTGTGGGATGTCTGAAAAGTTATTTTCAAGAAGCAATCTTTAAAGTATTTTTTTGAAGAACATCAATATATAATACAATATGAAATAAAATTACTTTACTTGCAAAATTTTAGAGATTCAGAAATAAGGCTTATACTACCAGGCTGAAAACTTGATCCTGTATGACTACAAAAAAATAATCACTGCCAATATTTTAGAATTTATTGTATTATTACTGCTTCTGATTTTTGTGTATCAAATAGAATTTTAGTTGCTGCAATGAATTAGCAATTAATCCACAGGTAAATTAAAATTAATATTTGCTTCTAAGATTCTTCTTTTTTGTGTTCATTTTAAAATTTAAAAATAAAATCTATGAACACAAAATTTAGAAAAAACTGAGACTAAGATTAGTTTATTAAAGCTTTTCTGCTGCTCAGCACTGACCTTCATGAATTTTTCTTGGTGAATTGTACATTTCAGCCACATAAATGAATGAGGAGTCATTGCTCTGCTATAACCAGAAGGTTTTTATCTCTGAGGACCTCCCAGCTCTTGACTGGTCGCATGTTCTTTAGAACAAATGAATACCACTGTTAGGTTGTTGTTGGAAGATGCTCAGTCTCTGGAGAGTACCCAATTGGAAACACACAAATTGCTGAACATACAGATTAAAGAAAGATACCATACTATAAGCAAAAAGGGATTTGGCAGTTTTGCTATTAGAGCTGTGGTGAGATGTCTTCACCCAGCAAATAGTGAAAATGCTGTAAACAAACAAATAAACAAACAAACAAATCTGATGTTTTCTTGCCGTTAAGTCCAGTGCAGCAAAGTGAGGGATATATAAGGAGACAATGAAGATATGTAAGCAGAAATTAGAGGAGCCTGGTGTCTACTTACGGGGATTACAAGAATGCTTTGTATCACAACTTGTACACTGAGGCCTTTATTCTGATGTTCCTCCTGCAAACTGCTCAGAGCCTTCTCACTACAGGAGCATCCCTCACCCAGGTGTTCGTGTCTTTTGATACCACTGGAGCATAACACAAAGGTGTGGCTTGCTAAAGAGTGATTCATCTCTACTCATACCGTTTTGTAAGTCTCCAAAGTCCCTTGAGGTCTTTTTATGTCTGAGGGGAACAAGGGAAATAGGGATCCTGTGACTCCAGAGCCATGAGTAGGTCCAGTTAAGGAAAGTGAATCCAGTGCCATTTCCCAGACTGTAGAAACAGCTGTTGGGAATGACCAGCAGGTGACCACACTGAGACAAGGGTTCACAGTAATGAGCAGGAGAGCTGATGTGACCAAGGAGCAGCTGAGCCCACTCTTGACAGCTCAGCTTCAGCCAAATTCCCTGGCCCAACTGATGGACAATCACAGAGATTACAAAAGGCTATTGTCACCTCCTGCCTGTGTCCCCCTCTGGATTTGGCAATTCTTTGGCTTTTCGAGGCAGTAAAATGGTAATCTTAAAATTGATGGAGCTTGAGGGGTTGTTTTTGGCATGTTGGCCATGACCTGTAGTGATGCTGGGGTTGTGGGCAGAAGAGGTCTGCCATGTGAGCTGACATAATTGGAGAAGTTTATATAAATCTCATGACTAGGAAAATGGCAAAAAAGAAAAATCTTTACTGCATTTTTAATTGTTGACGTGCTTTTGTATTGGTTTTGCTATTTTGTCCATGACAATTTATGTTTGTATTAAAGCACATTTTTATGGAGTACTATCAATACCCTTGCTATCAGATGAAATGGAAATGAAAAGAAAAAGTCTCTTGCTTCCACTGGAAACATGGTAGGGCATCATTAATTCATTCTAATGACAGGGACATCAATTGCAGAATACTGATTTTTACCAGTCCGCAAGCAAGGGGACAAACACAATAAAAAAGAGTCAAGATAATGTATAATTAAAGGTACTTTGTTGGTTTAGTTGACAAATGTAATTTGATTTAAATTATTTATGGTAGTAGTGCACTTAGTAGTAGATTCATAATATGAATCTGTATTAATTCTGTAATATGATTTGTAAAAATAGAACTATACATTGCAATTAAAACCAATTGTACTAAATGTGATACTTCATGCACATACTGTGATATAAATGTACCACTAATGCATAAAACATGGCCTGTAGAATGTTGCAGTGTATTGTGTAGAGTTTAAATTTCTGTTTTCCATATTTTGCAATTTTCATACAACATTGCTGCCATACTCTAGCATTATTTTTTGCCTTCCTTTGTTTTTCCTACCTCAAAACTTACAGTGAACCTATAAAAACCTTTTTCAGTCTCTTTACCAATGAAGCTAAGTCAATCTGGAGCACATTTTCCATCTGCTTTAGTTGTTTCTAAGTCACTAAAGAGCCTTTAACATCTTACCTTTTTTTCATCAGGTTCAATGGCAATAGAAACTACTAAAAGGGAATTAAAAATCTGTCAAATACAATGAGTAATATACAGAACTATGTGTGCATAAACACCAAATTTGCATTTATTCTAGATAATTGAGCTGGGAGGTTCCATGGACTTAAAAACTAGGTATTTATGTGTAAGTAACATAGCTACAAAAAGCAGGACACCAATGGCCAGTGAGAAACCATGTGCCAATGATAATAAACTGGAGAAATAGTTCCATTCTAGGCAGCATACTTGTTGTAGAAGTTAATGCTCATTACAGCACTGCTGCATGCCATGGAACCTTATAGTTCTTGCTGCTTTTTAATCTTTTTCCACTTACCCTGAGCCACAGATGTTTCTTTTTTCCTTGGGTATAATCTGGGGAGTCCCACATTTTGTTCAGAATTGCTGTTTTAAAAACATAGGAAACATACTAGTAACAGTGGGTTTTCTTTCTTCCTCTAATATAGTGAAAGCCTAAAATCTGTAACTTTTTTTTTTTTTTCCACAAGAGAAGTGGACATGCAAAAATAATTCCAAAGTTTCTAGTTCCAGTTGTTTATGAAACGGGGACTGGGGCCTGGAGCAGTGTAGAGGCATAGCTGTAATTTATGATGTGGCATCTGGGAGCTAGGGGGGCCTATTTATTTGCCTATAGGACCCTAAATTGCAATCATTACCAAAATAAGGCTGTCCACTTTTTTCTCTGTGGGATTTTTATATAGGTACAAGTACTTTTTGGTGAATTAATAACAGTGGAGTTCTTAGAAATTATTTAAATACAGATCTTTTGTATGAATCTAGGTGAGACTGACCAATAAACAATTATGTTTTACATAAATTATACTGCAAGTGTTGCCTTTCAGTGATATTTTCATATCTAAAAGTGCTGCTGATTGAGATCTGTGAGACAAAAATAAGAATTACTTGGAAATCAATAGGGAACATAGAGAACACAGTATTTCCAAGAACTGATTAAAGTAAAAACAAATTTTTGTTCAGCTATCTTTTAGACATCTAGGGAGATCAAACATATTATCAAAATAATAAAAAACAATATTGGAAGACTGTACATTTGGCACTTAAAAATCTGTGTTTTAATGGAAATTCACTACAGGAGATTTTTTTTCCCCTTTCCTGAAAAAAACAGAAAATATGCTCTAGAGTGTTTTGAAAAAAAGTCTAGGGACAAAGAATACTGTATGGTGTAATGAGTTTAATAAAAAGGAAATCCAGACCAATCTGACTAATTTGTTCCCTTGATCTATATCATCAAAATTTCACAGATGTTCACTGGACCATGCATAGCACTGAAATAACTCCCAATGTGCTTTCGTAGTTGCCTCAGAGTAGAGGCAAAGCCACCTTTATTGCTAATCAACACATGCAAGGCTTGGAAACAGTAAAGAGAGCTGCTAAATCAAATACTTAGCTAGAGAATAGGCAAAGAAAACAAAGAAAAAGAATCCAACCATTTTATATTTGTTTTGCTAAATGGTTTTTCTGTCAAGGACTGTGGAGAAAAAAACCTTTCTTTCTTTCTCCTGCTTTCTTTACTTGTTTGTCTCTGTGCCATAATGCTGGGAGCAGACAGTACCATATGATAAGCTATCCAATGCTGCTGAGATTTCTACCAACAACCTCCTCCTACAAATATCAACAAAGTGCAGCCTATGCTTGTCAGCATAAGACTTAAAATAACAACAACAATAAAAAAAGTCCCCAAAATTTTTCCAGTTGTCTTGTAGACAGTAATTGTTCAGTTTCTTTACCTTGAAACTGATCCTCTGGCTGAGGAAAATGTCGCCTTCCTCTGCCCCCAGAATTCTTTGGACTTTGTATTCTGAAAACCACAACTGCAAGCACAGCTGAAAAAGCAGAAGTGCTACAGCCCTCAGGATTTCTGTGGTTGCTGAACTTTTGGATTCCACAATGTGCCCCCAACACCCCACTAGGCCCCAAAGAGAAGAGAGGATGCTCCACACCTCTCAATGAGGACTCTGATCACTTCAGTACCTCCTGTTTGGACCATCAGTGTATACTGCAGCAGCAAAGCACACAGAGAAAAACTGAAACACAACAGAAATTGAAGTCCTTTACATGCTAAGGTTTTACTTTTCAGGGTTGCTGCAGTGCAAAATTTGGGATGTATGGAAGCAGTTAATCTCATGGGAATATGAAAATTTGGACAGTTTGATTAAGAGCTCCTTAATTGATTGGAGCTGCAATGAGTTTTGGGCGGGCAGGTGTGTAGTCTGGGGTGGGCAGCAAACAGGTCTGGAGGCAGGACTTTCAACTATGTCACCAGAACTGCTGGAAAACTCATGGGGAAACCTCTTCAATAAATCTGTCCAACACAGAACTTTTCTTATACACTGTACTCCTCCTCTATTACCCCAGTGCTCAGACTCTGAAGGGGCTGACTCATATTTTTCAATGTCACTGGAAATGACCAAATGAGGGAAATGAGGTCTTGTGAAAGTGGTGCAGTGTTAAAGATAGAGAGTAAGGCACTATTTTTCTTTAAAAATGAGTGCTCATCAATATGCAACTATCTTAAGGCATTTCTTATCCTATTTATCTCTGGAAAAACTAAAACACAATTTTAGATAAGTGATTATATATTTTCAGAATTATTTCAAAGGCAGTTAGAGATATGTGCATAAGGTAAACATAAGATGTCACAGATATGTGACTATTCTTAGATGTGCATGAAAACCTCACTTTTGTTGTGGACTTTTTTTCTCTCAGTCTGTATTTCTCAGCCTCCAGGATATGCAGATATTTCTGCACCAAGATGGTAAGTAACCTAATTGGTGCAAACTATGTCTGCAGGCCAGTTTTTACATGAAGATTGTTTTAATTTTATATTCACATTTAACTTTCTCTTTATGCACATTTTCCCCAAAATTGTTCTTCTAGTCACACTACACTCCCACCAGTATTTCTTCATGCTGTAACTAAAGTTGCTGGTAGTCATTAAGATGAATCCAAGTTATGGTTTCATTTGCCTCTCTCATATTTGGAGTTTCGGATGTCCTTAAGTGTAGCTAGGTGGGTCATCTCAGGGAATGTAAACAAAAAATATTTATGGGTGTCACAGTGACTGCTGAAATGTGTTTGTCTATTATCAGTGACAGCTGTGCCTTACATCTCATATTGTGTGGATTAAAACTATCTGCACTTGAATTGGAGGCAGAAGAGGCTGATTATTTTACAGGGTCAGGCTTTATATTATTCAACCTGCAGCTTGAATGTAGCTTTTCTCTGTGGGTCAGCAACAAATACAGGTGAATATGGCAGGGCTTAAAGCCTTTGGAAAGAAATTATGTCAACATACATGACACATTTAGCATTATACAGCTTCTCCCAGTGGGGAATCAAAGTGAGACTTTGGCTTCATAAAACATATCTTGTAGGTTTTACATGGCTCTATTTCAGTGGAACACTAATTTTATTTTTGGCTATAACTCTGTGATTGAAGGTAATGTCAAAAAGACTGGTTTAATGCCCAGTATTAGATGTTTGCTTAAGTACTTTGCTGAATTGGGGAACGGTGTCCCTGAGATATTCTGCAGAGCTTATGAATCCCACAATAGCCCTAAATAAATCTACTCAGTCACAAAGACAATTTTTAATACTGTACACCATGTAGCAGTAGACTTGACATTTTTATATATGCTTTATTTCTGAGATACAGTTGCTGTGGGAGGTGTAATTTAGAATTTTCTAACCCTTGCACATTCAGAAATCCCTGTCGCAGCATTACTCTAGTATGTTTACAGTAATATTTCTTTATTTTATTTATCTAAGAGTTGTATTATATATCACTTTATAGAGGTCTATAAAAGGTATCTAATTAACCCCATCCACATTACCAATTATTTGGGTTTTTATGGTGAGGGATGAATGTCACCTTTAACAATCACATGCCTGATTAAATTGTTTAATGTATGTTTTATTTATGTTCTTATTTCATTCATTTCTGAATAAAAGTTAAAAAACCCCCCAACAAATCAATATTTGCTCATAATACTTTTAAGCAAAATAGTAAAGTAGTTGATTTCTTTTCAGGATTTGCTTGATTGGTTAAGTACTTTCTTTTTACTCTGCATACTGAGGAAATGGGGCTGTTCAGGTTTGACAGAAACAAGTCTGCATCCGTCACATCTTAGAATAACTTTCAGACATATGGCATACTGCATAAATAATTTATTTCATCAGGGCTTGTGTCAGGGTACAATACAAAGAGTTAAGGTGTGTTTGGCTTGAACTAACAGATGTACATGAAAACAAATGACATTACATAAAGAGGTGCATTTTTTCATATCTTACTGACATTGCCATCGACTTTCTTATGGGAGAAATTAGATCCATCGGGGCATTAGATGTTTGATAACAAAACATTTGAATTTTGTCACTAACAGACCTCTATCAAACAGTGACTTAATGAGTAGCAGGGAACTGAATGAATGTCCTTAAAAAGTCCTTTTCAAGTGTCCTTGAAAAGCACTACCAGACCTTCTGAGAGCTAACAGCTTGGTCTGGTGGGTCTCATCAGCCTTCTTTGTTTGGTTCCTGCCTTAGCACATGCTTAAGAGAGGTCCCAAGCACCCAGGTGGCTCTGAGGCTTCCCAGTGTGCAGGTCCCTTCCCCAAGACAAAACTGGGAAGAGTCTGACTGGGTGGAGGAACAAAGAAGGAGAAGCCAACATAGAGAGGAGAAAAGAATGAGACCAAAAACTGCTGCAGAAATCCTCTCCCTGCTTGTTTGACTTGTGGTCTGATCAGCAAGGCCATCATTATCTCTGTACAGTCTCCTATTATGATTTATTTTCTTAGAGAAGAAATGCCTTGCAGTAGGGACACCCTGGCCCCTTGGTACCCTTTAACCCTGCAATATGTATTGATGTATTTAATTTATATTGATGCTTCTTCTTGCTTGCTGTTGTTTAATCCCTGCAGCTGAAAGTTGTGAGACTTCATTGCCATCCCTTTTCATGGCTGGGAGCAAGAACATAGCTGTGGCTATGGACACAGTGAAAGGCCAGATACTGCCCTTTGTCATGGCAATGCAGGACACTAGACTGGGCAAGCTGGGAAGGAAAACCTGCCTTGTTCTCACTGAAAGAATAAGTGCAAGCCTACCAGTCCGGGTGTCTCACATTGAGCTTTAAGTCACAGAAATTCAGACATAGAAATACATTTTACTGATTAGAAAAGCGGTGGTAGAGTCCAAATTATACTCATATCCTGTATAAAAAATGAACATTTTTCAATTTTATTTGTGTCTCATTTTTTCTCCTTTTGCCCAAAGAGTATATTTCAAAATATTCATAAAATATTTACAATTAAATGAGAAGCTTATATTTTGGGGCAAAGCAACCTGCTCAATAAATTCATGACAGATAGACTTTTAGCTAGAAACTTCAAATTCCACAAGCAACATATTCTGATTAATTTGGAATATGATAAAAAGAATTGCATGTAAGATGAAGTTTGTAGCATACAACTATTTCTATCATTTACTGCCCCCCCTCAAAAAAATGTCAATAGTATGTGTTGAAAAAAACTAGCAGAAATCATCTCCAAGTTCAGCCTTTCTGTATGGAATTGAAATTTTCAAGACCTACATTCTCAAAAAGGAGAGTTATTTATAAGAGTCTTTAAAAGAACTGGTTAGGATTAGAATGACTGTGTATGTTTTTATTTCCAAAATACTGGTTGCAGAAACAATACCTGTTTTAGTTTAAAGTATGTAGTTATGTCATATAGGTCCATATAATTAATTTAACTTAGCAATAGTGACCAGCCGTATCAATTTTCCTGGGCTTTTGGCTTCTAAAACCTTGTGTGGGTTTATGATGTGGGTCATGAAATCATAGAATGCTTTGGGTTAGAAGTGATGTTAAAGATTATATGGTTCCAAACCCCCTGCTGTGGGTAGGGATACCTTCAACTAGACCAGATTGTTCAGAGCCCCATCCAACCTGACCTTGAGCACTTCCAGGGATGGGGCATCCACAGCTTCTCTGGGCAACCCGTTCCAGCAGATGTCTGGATGGTTGAAGGCCCCCAGCAGGACAAGAGCCTGCAAGGACAATGCCTCGTGTAGCTGAAGCAGGAAGTTCATCTCCAGAGAATGGGTATTATGTAAGGCAGTGTGTCAAATAGCAGGAAATCACACAGCTGTGGAAACTTCCTCCTTTTACAGAGTCATGGCAGGTTAAAGCCTTGGAGATGGACAAGGACCTTGGATCTCATGCCATCGAGATTTGAACATCTCTGAGGATGGAGATTCCACAAACTCTCTGTCGCCTATCTCATTGCTCTGTACCTACTGCAGCCCCCTCATGAGGTTGTGTACAAGAGTAGCATCCCCCATCTCTGTCCTTGTCCTTATCTTCTTCACCTATGAATCCCCAGGCTGAACCAGCCCATCACCCCCCTCCTTCTCTTCTACACACTCTGCTCCAGCTCCAGCCATTGGGGGACCTTCCAGCAGATTATATCCTGAACATCTGACTTTGTCTTGTGCCAGGATCACAGTCCTTGGACCTGAGCTCCCACTATGGTCTCACTGATGCTGAGCAGCAGGTTGGGATAGGGTCATCCTTGCTGCTGCTGTGACTGAGCAAAGAGAGCCCACCTTTGGCATACTTTGCTGCAAAGGATCCTTGCAGACTCTTTCTGCCCACCAGAACTGCTCAGTCTTGTATGCAAGGTTCCTTTGGCTCTTCATCACAGCTTGTGTTGACCCTTAACATTATTCTGTACATGCAGGACATTGCATTTTCCCTCTCTGAACCTAGGGTGGCTGAATTGCCATCAGCCAATTTCTCGATCTTTTGGAGGTCCTCCTGAATGGCTGCACTGCCCTTCAGATTATTGGCTCTTCCCCCAGCCCCATCCTTCCCACCACCAGTTTGATATCAGCTGCAAACTTGCTAAAAGTGCACTCTGTACTACAATCTAGGTTGTCTATAGAAACATTTTATAGTTTTGCCTCTAGCCTCTTGCTGGATGCCACTAGCTACTAATAACCAATAGTGCTGACACATCTCTTTGACCCCCAAATTCCAGTTGATTTTCCACCCAATTTCTCATTTGCTTATCAAGTCATATCCTGCCAATTTGTCTACAACATTGCTAACAGAAATCATGTCATTTTGCTAAATCCAGGGTGGGCACTATCCCTTGTCCACAGCACCAGTCATGTCATCACAAAAAGCAATCAGCTTGGTCAGGCAGAATTTGTCCCTGACAGTTCTATGATGGCTATTCCCAGTCAACCTTTTGTCTTTCACAAGCCTGAAGGAAGCCAGTTTTAGTTTTTAGTGCTGAATTAACACCCTGGTGGTGAGTCCTCTTGGAAGATGCGACAGAAGTTTGACAGATGGTTGTCCTCCTTTTGCATTTCCTTGCATTTCAGCAGCTGGGTCCCACTGGGGAAAAATCAGAACTGTCCTAAATAGTAATTATCCTTCAAATTTATTTATAATATACTAACTTACTCTCAGCAATTACAATGCACTCTCAGCTGCTGAGAGTGTACAGTCTGTGTGAGGCTTTACTGCAGTGGCAGACCAAGGAAGTTAGGAAACATAATTTAGTAGTCCAACCTGATTTTTATTTCTGTGAAAATAAGAAGTGTAAGGTGTTCAAATAACTCAGTAATGGAAGTCATCCAAATAAATCAGTGAGAGAGTCCTAGCCAAATTAAGAGATAAAATTCTGGATCTTGAGGCTATAGATCCAAACCATTCTTGGGGTAAGAGACATGTATTGCTGGATTATATTTCATGTAATGTTTACATGTAATGTTCTCTCAAGTCTCTCTCAAGGAATGTAGTAGATATGCTCTTGAACAAAAAGTGTTGTGTCACATCTCTGTGAAGTAAGGTTTAATGAGGATTTTATGTCTGTGTTAGAGCTCCTCCTTTTCACAGACCTCTGAGCTCAACTAAAGTTACAGAGCTGCAATACAACCTTGATATCTGACAGACCATGAGGATGCTTTGCTGGTCTGACTTTTAGTGTTCATGAAACATAAGTTGAGACTGAGAACTGATACCTATAGCCCCAAGTTCACAGCTGTCAGAAGCTATCCTTATGTAGATAAAACAATATATATATATTTTATAGGCTTTCTGGCACCTAGGTGTCATTTCTTTTCCATTGCTGAATACAAAACTGGCTGATTTAGATATTTTAGATGGATGTGCTGCAAGAAAAATCGTCTGTCCCTACAAGAGCAGGATTCTGAGTTATGATATTTCCACTACAAAGTGTGCCAAAATGAGTGGGCAGTATACATTTTCTGCAAGAGCTTTGAAATTTAATTAACAGAACATTTAATTTATGGCAGAACCTGTGTAGCAGTATTACACAAGAGACTCAGAGCACATCATTTGTCGATTAATACACGTTAGTGGATCTGGATTATATAATTGACTACCCAGGCTCCTAAATCAGTGTTATACATTCATTGAACCATTTCCTTTGTTGCTTTTTTATTGAATATGCTCCACTCACCTCAGCAGCGAAAGCACCTATAGTTGTTTACCTTTCTTTATGCAGGAAGCAGTGGGGGAATAGTTGAATCTGCCTTCTCATTACAGTCAACTGTCAAGCTCCTCTAATACTAATAATCTACAATGATGCAAAAATATTCACTGTCCACTCATATGTTCTGTACCTATATACGGGCAGTCTATTGTCAATATATAGAGGAATAAACAAATTTATTTTTCTGTTTGCACTTCTGTGTGCTTTGAATAAATCACAGAAACCCAGGACACATCCAGAATACTGCTTCCCTTGACCTCAGTGTACATAATTTCTTTAGCTGTTCGTAAACTGATCTAACACTGGCAAAATCATTAGTGAGTGAGATAATAATCACTTTTTCATAAAAGGCCTTATATTCTTATAATCTTACAACTTGTTAGCTTGGATCTGTTTGAATGGAGATTTGTTTATTCTTGGAGAATTAAGTATACAGAAGGTAGACACTTGTGGAGTGATGTTATCTGTCAACATGCTAACACAGAAATACTTGACGGTTACTATATTTAATTGATTTTAATACTGGTTCCTGTTAAGTGTTTTAGACACTGAAAATGTCACCAAAAATAACCTGTCCTTTACTGAATAGCTTCAACACAGCATCTTGGAAACATGCCAAGGCAGGACCAATGCGCTGTCATGGAGCCTCAAACAATGGAGTTGTAGTGCTGGCCGTGGAGCCATTTTGGGGTGATGGGGTCAGGGTGAGCCTGGTTCTGGACACTTCAGACCAATATATAAACCCTCTCATGCAGATCCACTGACTACCCCTCCCTACCCCAAACACATTAGTCAAAAAGTACCAAAAACTTCTGGGTACTATATCTGATGTGTGCCTTTTAATCTGTGAATTGCACAGGGTTATATTTTTTTACACATCCGTTTCTTTTAAGAGTTAACCTTCATGTTATATCACTTAATTTTCCTAGGTGATGATGAATATAGCTTTTGGGCTTTACCATGTCCTCTTTTTCTGGGTGTTTATCTGTCTATTTCTGCAATGCAGGTAAACTATAATGACTCTAGTATTTTATATCTGCCCAATGTGAGGAAAGTAATATTTTATAAATTAATGGATTTTTAAAGCTACAACATAATCTTGTCAACCAGATAATATATTTTTCCCCTATAGTTTAAACAAGTACATGCAGAATGTATTTAATATACGGTATAATCTGCCGGCAGGAACATAAGATTTCTTGTTAACTTGCTGTATATCCTTCACTTATAAAATGCAGAAAGATTTCAAAAACATATTTATTATTTTCCTCATATGCCTCTCTGGTTTAAATTGGAAAAAGTAGTATTCTAATTGATGAAGTGTAAGTCTTACCAAAGGTAAAGTACTGAGTCAGAATAAGGAATTCCCTCTGCCTGATTTTACAAAATGCAATACAATTAGATTTGATTTCTTCCTGACTTAATTTAGTTTATCCCCTTAAGAGAGATCCATTCACCATATGTAATCTAGCTGTAATATACTGTAGTGAATATTTTCCAAAAAAGAAAGCTTAATGAGTTGAAGACATGTATCATAAGCTTCCTATTTTCCACCTTACCTTCTTAACATCTTTATTGTTTTGGTCCCAGTGAAACTTTTAAGGGGGAAATGAGAGCTCTGGAAATGTTCTTGGTTTTAACCTTTGTGAAAGAGTTTACTTATTCATTGAGGCACAATCCTAATTCTGCTGAAACCACAGGGCGTACTCCCCAGGGCTGCCCCCAGCCAGTGGCATCCCTGTTGGGACTCTGCCTGCCCAGGGCAGGGCTGCACAAGGCTCTTGCCCCCAGCACACACGGACCTGTTGGCTCCCCTCTCCCCCTGCCCGAGTCCATCTGCCCTTGTGCACATTGGCTGCAACTCCCAGAGCAATGTCCAGCTGATAGTTATCCAAGCCTGAGCGAATATGGGTACATCTAGGTGGTGAGGAGATGCTCCTGCTGCTCAGTGAGCCCAGAATGGGCAAGGAATACAGGAAAAGTGACCAGTCTTTATTATCTACGTGCAAGAAACCTGTACTGAAAGTTCCACTTCTGACTTAATCTGCATGATTCAATACCTGTCTGTCATCACTGGTATTCAGAACCTTCAGAAATAAGACTCAAAATGAAAGGATTTCTTTTTATTCACGTTCGATTTTGATGAAGGGCTCATATTTTGTGTTCTTTTCTAATTAGCTGGGAATTAGATCATGTATTTTCTTTCGAAAGTTTCTAATGAAAGCATAAATGTTCCAGGATTTCAAGGGAATCAAATGATGTGGAATCACTGCCTGAGGCACCAGTTCTGGTGACACTGGCAGATCCACAATTAATTTATATGGAGCAGACTTTTTTTCCACTTTTACTCCAGTTTCTCCTCTGGCAAAACTGCTTCTGGAGAAACCAAAGGAAATTTTTCTGGGAACGAAACAACATGACACTTCTATCATGTATTGAGAGATGTAATTTACCTCTAAAAGCACAGATTAGGTAGAGATACAGACTTCATATCTGTATTCTCTGTTGGGAGGATACTCTTCACATTCTAAAAATGAAGGCGTAAGAAAGGAATAAAATAATAAATGCATAATAAAGAAATATGAACCTCTAAGATTGCGTTGTTTAATAGCATAAATTGAAACACGGGAGTTTAGGAGAGAAAGGAAGATAAAATCTTCAGAAGTATGTGATTTTTTTTTCTGAAAGCTGAACAAAATAATAGTTTTTACCTGCCTAAAGATCTGACATTTGTTTTTTGCTGCAGTGTTAAATGAACAGCTCTGCATACACACAGAACTTTCTGATCCTGATTTGCATTATAAATATGTAGATTGGTAGGAGCTTAAGGCATTGCAGAAATGTCAATATCATCCCAAATAAAGGTGTAACAGTGTGCTCTGTTTTTCTGTAAACCCAGGGTTTTGATATTTCTGATCTATGTTTTTAAACTGCAGAACATCTAAGTCACAAGGCTGCAGATATTTTTACATTTTGTGACCTTTTGTGAGGCTAATGACACAAATGCCTTTGTCAAGGATAGAACCAGCATTAGTGGTTTGGGACCAATGATTCAGTCACTGCCTTGCTTGAGATGGAGTATGGCAACCTGCATTTTCATCACAAATCAGCAGGAGAAGCAGCATATTATGCAAACATTAGCACTTTAGCAAAACTTTAGGCGAGGCCAATATGAACAAAAAAACAAGGGAGAAGAGCTGGTGCAAGCCAGGGGCTGTGTTCCATAACGCTGTTCACAAACCCCTCAAGTGTGCAGCAGTTGCACTGGGGGTGAAGGCCTGCAGGGGTCAGCACCACTTGGCATTCTAATGAGCAGGGCAGTTTATCCATCACGGCTAATGAAGCGTGCTGCAGGGCTGTGGGGGAGAGGCTGAGCGACATGGACCAGCCCCACCGAGGACCAGATGTGCAGGGGCCACTGCCAGCTCACAGCTATTGATCTGAGACAGTGAGGGCCAGGGTCTCAGGGAAATAAAAGCAGTGTGAGCATGAGGGTTGCTAAAGACTGTGTTGGTTCCCGCAGCTTCTTTAGGCTTTTGTGTAGCCTTTGTGTAGCTGGCAAGGTAAGTTTCACCATGTGCTGCATTGAAACCCAACGCTCTGCAGCAGTCCTTGGTCGTGACAGTCATGAAGGACGTGGGACAGAGCAGAGCCTGGGTCCGTTGCTGAAGAAGGACTCAATTACAGCAGTAAGCAGGATCAGGATCAGCATCCCTGTTCACTTGTCACATCCACTTGCTAGATTGAAACTGATCCAGCTGGGATTTACTCAAATGCCTGTGTATGTGAGGTTGCAATGCACTCATCTGGACACTAGGGCCAAAGAGTTTAAAACAAGTATGTGGTGTTTAGGATTATATGTTCTTGAATTTAAGCATTCTTGCTTGAAATTATTCAAAACTGGGGCTGCCCATTAGCTGAAAATACAGAGAGAACAAATAAACTTGCATATAATATCCTCCTTTGTGATGTTTTCTGGAGAAATACTTGAGAAGAGTGAAAGAGATTTATACTGTCTGTTTTTTCCTTCTTATTCTTCTAAGAAAGCTGGGAAAGGTGGTAATAGGTAACAGGGTAAAAGAAACATGGATTTCTTATGCCAGGAGGTAAACCTTTGTATATGAGAGAAATTTTAGAGCAGCTTATGTTCATTCTTATAAAAAAGTATATTGAGAAGAACTAATGCAAATCTTCACAGTAATTCTTCTTCTAAAATATTAGGGAAGAATGGGGGGTTGTGTTTTTTCTTTATATTTTGTGGTTTTGGAGAATTTTTTAATGTTTTCTGAGGTTTGGGGTTTTTTTTCCTGGTTAGTTGGAATCAGTAAATCTGGTCTTTTTATTAGTTTTAAGCCAATAGGAAATTATTATTTGAAAACCATAAATTTCCCCCAGCTTGGGAAATAAGGGCACTTATAGCCACTTAAAACTGATTTATATTTATGTAGTTTATTATCCTTCCTGTACAGGCACCTTTGTAGTGGTATAAAGTGTCTACACTAAGACAATAATCCCTTTCTAAACATGTCAGTAAAGCAGGTCAGTTTTCTATAACAGACAAAGTCTGAATAATTTATTCAATTTGCACAAAATTATATTTAAAACATAAGTGCAACATTCAGTGGATACATTAAAGTGTTATAAACAAGGTTATATCTACAGTGCATTGCCTGTGTAGTACTGCAGGTACAGCTGAGCTGTCCAAAGGACAGGTCAGTGTAAGTTGATTTATCTTCCAGTTGGTGCTTGTGCCTCAGCTGCTGCGAGCAGAGAGGACAGGTGTTGTAGATCTATACTACACCTCAGCTCCTCCTTTTTGAAGTTAGACCAGTGCATTTTTCTCAAAGGGATTTTCCAGATGCCATCACTATTTTTGAAGTCAAGAATAGAATATTTTTGCCTGCAGGATGAAAGAACATGTTTTTATTTTTGGCTTGGAACATTTATACTATTTCTTAATAAAAGTCAAGTCTTCATTAGCAAGCATATGTTATGAGTAAATCACCCAAGGAAGGATGTTCTAGAACAGTTTGCAATATAAGCAATGAGTAAAAAGTATCCCAAATCCAAACTAAACCACTAATACCCACAATAACGAAAGGCTACTCTTGTTTTCCCAGATTTATAACCTGTTTTTTCATTCGTGGGATGAAGGAGAATTATCTGTGACCTGCTCTGGGGAATCACATCTGGAATATATAAAAACAGATGGCTTCGAACCAAAGAACTGCTTTACATTATATGCAAATGAAAAGCATATTCTCCTTGTGCTCTTGACTACATTCAGCAATAAGTAACATTACTGGAATAAGCAAGAAATGCTACACTTGCTTTTGGTAAAAAGGACATATTCATGTTAATGTTTCTTGTTAACATCAGCATCAGTAGAGTTTAAACAATCTGTATTTAGATATTGCAGTTCAGATCATAAATCCTTCTGCTAAGGGCACAAGAGAGAGGATGTTTGCCATGCGAGATGCTGTATTCTAAATAACTACAACAACAAAAATGAAGGAAACAATTTTGAGAAGATGAAGGGATAGTTCAAGAATCACACAGTAAATCATGGCAGAGCTAGAATAATGCCTAGATTTCTAGGTTCTGGTTCAGTATTCATACCTACCGGATATGCTGCTTCTCAATGCGTAACATGAACATGCAGTACTTTGTGAAAAAGAATGTACTAGACATTTTGGTGCTATTGACTTAAATTAAATCAAAGGGACATTTAAATCTGCACAAACAAGACTTTTAAAAGTAATCCCTGGTATGAATACTGACAGAGTAGTTAGGTTTTCAGGTCTGGGAGCACAGAAAATCCACTAAAAGATCCCTGTCACTAAAGCAGGTTGTGCCTTTGAGAGGAATTGCACAATAAATACTTTTCCTACAGTATTTGCAGATGAAAAAGTGGAACTTTTCAAAGGGGACTTTGGAAATGTGTTTCCTTTACCATGCAGTTTTAAACACTAATAAACAAAGCAGAAATAAGCTTTCCATGACTATTGCTGAACATTCTGATGCCTAGTGTCAGGGGCTACAGTGAGGACAGATTTAGAAATTAGAAAATGAAACATACAGAATATTTTGTGGGGATCAGGGAACTGACTTTGCTCAGCAGGGAAAAGACAAGTCCCTCAATATCACACAAGAGTTGTCTTTATTTACATTTGCCTCTTCAGGGACTGTGGGAAGCTCTGTGCTCTCAAGAGATCTGGGAATTTTCTCGGTCATGTTGCCTTTAAGGATCTCAGACTCAGCCTTAGGACATCCTGCCTGCTTTATCTGCTCACCTGTGTAGCACACATGGCTCTTCTTTTCTGGGAAACCTTCATAACCATGAATTTTCTTTGCAGTGGCCACAGGAGAGCTCCTGGACACAGTGTACAGGACATTTCCATGCAGCTGTGCTGTGTGAGAATAAGCTGCTCTATGCACACTTTCAGCTGTACCCTGATAAACAGGATACACCAGGAACTCATTTACAGAGTAACCAATGAGATTGCCCTGAGTGTTCTTCCCAGGTGTTCCTGCTGCTGCACAGCAGGAGTCAGTCTCATCTGCAGTATCATGGCATTTCCAGCACAGCTGTGCCTAGGGAGATGCAAAGAAGGAAAACACTTGAATACTTTTGAAAATCTGGCCTGTTTATTTAAGAGCCTAAGTAATCTAAATCAAGCTCAATGCCTCTGAAAGTAAGTTTACCAATCACAATTTCTTGGTGTTTGAGGATGATCAGTTAGGGTAAGAATACAGCTAAGCACACGGGAAAATACACCCTGCTGGGGTCTGTTGCAGTCATTTTGTAAAGGCAACATACTTGTGTCTCAATTTCACAGTAGAGTCAGAGGTAAAGACAACCACAGCAAACAATATTAAAGTCATCGTTAATTATTTCTTTCCTTTATCTAGATTTCCAAGGTGGCTAGTGATTTTGACATCTGAGACTTACAATGTATCTGATTTGAAAGCTGTAAAAATGGCTTGGATTTCAGACAGAAAGAAAATTTGCTCCCGACTTTGTATTGTTCAGTCAGACTGACTGTCTTTGCTAGAGGAGACTTATACTGAGCACCTCTTTTGAGAAAGAGATTTTAGTGCTAGTGACACTCATCTTGGTTGAAAAAGTAATACAAGATGAGATTTTCAGTGTATCCTGGCTAAATTACATCTGACTAGTAATTTAAATAAATATACTAACTTCATGTGCACACATATTCCTAATTTGCCTTTTAATTTTAATGACTAAGGTGAAAATTTGTACCATCTGGAAACCCTCACTTTATTTTTCCCTAAGTTTTCTGAGGTAGGTTATTTAATTACTTGGGAAATGATCTGCCTAATGCCACTACGTCTTGTTAATAATTTGTATGCAAAAGATGAACTCTTGTCTGAGTGATAGCTCCTTTGAGGCAGGGAAGAGAGCAGAGGAAAGAGTTTTAGCTGAAAAAATTGTAAGCATCTTGTATATATGTTCCTGAAGCACTTGTTCTAAACAGTGTGTCCACAGAGACTTGTATTAATGATCCAAAATACCGGGATTAAAATTACTCAGATGCTGCTGCTGTTTTGTGGCTTGCAATACAGGCAGAGAGAGCTGTCAAAAGAAAGGCAGGGCAGTGAGCAGGAGCAAAAGACTGCTGGAGAGGAGAGGTGTATCAGAGATGGGGAAGCACTGGGCTTCACAGGTGGAAGGGAATGCAGGCTTCAAGTGGAGGTGGGCATGCAGTTCTTCAGGCCAAATTCACATAAGCACCTATGTAACTGCAGTCTGTTTCCTGATTTTAATAGTACCCAGTTTTGGGAAAGGTTCTGTCTACAAACAGCTTGTTTTCCTCACACTCAGCCAGAGTGTCAGGTAAAACACACTGTTTTCTTCCCTTAACATTACTTCTCCTTATTATGTATGTAGTGCAATTTAAAAGAAGGAAATTATTTTCCTCTTACTATTGCCACATACCAGATTTAAAAACAAAATGAGGGGAGGATAAGGCAGGTTTTTTTAAAATGTCTTTACTGTACCTGTTAACTCAGACTTTTTTGACTCATGGTTAATTTACTTCTACAAATCTATTACAAAAATAGTTCACCTTGACTTGACACTCTTTTTTCCCTTCTTGCAATGCTTGCCACTGCCGGTCACGTGCGTTTAGTTTCAGTCATATAGCATCAGTCAAGATAGTTTACTTTTGATAAGAATGTTACATATGTCAGAAGAAGGGACTACCAAGTATTTAGGGTGTAATAAGGAATTTACCAGAATACTTACACGGTATTCTTTCCCTGTTTTGCAATAAAGTTTTAGCTCAGCTCTTCCTGTCAGGAAACTGAGTTAAACCACAACAGGGTACTTGTGCTACCTGTGAGCAATAATTGAGCGACTTGGTGTTAATTTCTGAAGAGAGACTTTGAATTTGTTGTGCTTTAACCCCTGCCAGCAGATCAGTACCATGCACACTCGCAATGGCAGGCAGTTTGTCACAGCAGCAGTGATTTTCAATGGAATTGGTGCAGTGAAAAGAAAAGGAGCTTGTAAAACTATAAATACAGATGTACCTTTTGGCAAGAAGACTCAATGGAGTATTAGCCTAAGTAGGTAAAATATTGTTTTATCCTTAGCATTTGCATCTTACCTTGGCACCAAATCAGAGCTGAAAAATGGATGTCTGAGACTAGACAAAATCTTTTCCTGACACAAAACATGATATAAAGAAGTTTCCATCAGTGTTAAGTTTAGAATTAAATTATTTTCCAATGGAGTAAAATTTGGTCTATTTTTAGTACTTTTAAAATATTTATTACATTTCTTAACATTTTAAATGTTCAGTGGTAATTTCAGTCAATATTTTGAAAGAGTTTTGAAATGAGGTGACTAAAACTTATGATTAATTTTGTGGATTTTTGATTATATACACACTAGTTCATATAAAATTGAATTTTCTTTTCCCAATAGAATTTTCTAAATTGTACTCACTGGTCCAAGGCATCAACTGCAAAATCTTACTATTGTTTTTGTCTTTTTCTATCCTTATTAACATATAGAAATTTTTTCATCCAGGTATTTTTATTTATTACCTAACAAAAAGACCTGTTTGTATTCATTCTATCTCTTGGCATTAGAATTCAACTGCCATTTGTAATCTAAACTACGTGCTTTTTACATATCATCAAGATGCACTTGTAGGACAGACTCTATTCATTGTAAAGCTTCTCCTTTACAAAATTCTTTTAATCAAAATAATTAGAAGTTTTAAGCTAGCCACTTTACTTATTAAATTATAATTTGACATTTCTAGCAAGAATTCTTATTTGTTTAATGTGAGTCTTATAAGCACCATATTCTGCAGAATTGTATTGGTTATTCACCAAGGATGATTTTAGTAACTTTTTATTCAATCAGCATATGTTAATTAACTGCTCTGGCTTTGTTTTAAATTTGTGAGTCTGTTGACCTAAAGGAAAAAGAAAACCATGACAATGAATTGAAATTGACCTTTACTAAGGTAAAGAGATGAAGGAAAATCATGCTATGGCTTTTTCTTCTCTGTTATAATGTGAGAAGGCAATCTAATTTAATTATTATTCTGTCACTGTGCTAATGACTATTTAGCCCTTACAAATGACAGCCTACACTAAAACGTGGAGCTGGCCCACAGCTTTAATACTAAACCTGCTTTTTAAATTTTGTGATAACTTCTATCAGAATGGAAAACTGTGTAAAATGTCATTACTTAGACTGATTACAGACATAAAAACCTTTGACGTTTAATACATTATGTCTTTGAAATGGGGTATTTTGAGAGATTAGATAGTTTCATTTAATAGTTTCAACAGCAAGGTTTTAAGAAGGTTAAGCAAAAAATCTACATACACTATGTTCCACCAACCCAAATAAACTTCTTCTGAAGAACTGAATCCTTGCAGCAGAATTCCAACCAATATTGGAGAACACAGTCAAATTGCAAATACTTCCATACGCATATGAGAAAAAATTAGCCATGGAAATGCCACAATCTCCTCGTTCTCATTTTTGTCGGGGCTGTGAAAAATCAACTGTGCTCCCTTAGCATGAACTGTTTTGTTACAGCCTGTCCCATGCTGAGCAGTGATGGCTTCTATACACCTTTTTATCCACAGGGGTGATTACTGCCTTTCAACTGTTGCCTGGTACTGGTTTAGCATAACTACGGCATCATGACTCTGACAGTGCCATTTGGGCTCCTTGAGCACTTTGAGAGCCGCTTGTTCCCTTTTGGTACTGGATGGGTGGTGACAGTGATTAGTGCCCTGGGTTACTTCTGTAAATCGTTGTCACATAGAGCAGCAATGGCATAACAGCAATTAAATCACAATAAAATTGTGTACACGATGCTGGGCTTTTCATTACAAAGTGAGCTAAAGTCAGTGCTGGATTTGATTTTTAAAAGTGCAGTGCCTGATGGTTTGATTCAGAGGTTCAGCTGTCTTTCCAACAGGAGCAACAATCTTCATAAGCAATTGTGTATCTCTTTCCAAAAACTGAGTATTCATACAGATCTGCTGAAGATGAACCTACTTTGATAGATTATTTTTTTTCTCATTTCAGTAGTAATTACCCTCCCAAAGTAGGTTATCTATTATTATAAAGAGCCCAAATACACGTATGTATGAAGCAGGTGATGAATACAATTGTAAAATCTCTACAGTTTCCTGCTAATTGGATGAAAAGGAGAATAAAGAAAAAACAGCACTAATCCAGGGACTCTATATTATACCAGCATTTCTTAGATGTTATAGTGCCTTATTAATTGTCTGTCCATTTGCTGTCTTTGAATATGCAGCTAAAATGGAGATAGGGCAATGTGATAATTTGCTCCAGGAATGCACTTCCTGAATTTCTGCTCACTATTTAAAAAAACCAATTTTAATTAAGTTGCTTTCGACTAATTCAAGTTCTCCTTTAAAATGTAATTTAGATGTGTTATAACTGACCAAGATATCCTACTAATGTGAAAATATTGAAATGAAAGTCAGAGGTATTTTCCACTTTCGTTTCCTCTTGGCCGAATCTCTTCTCTGGAAACCACATACTGAAATACTATAGAGTTATGATATAAGAAGTTCCTGGGTGGTTGTTTTTTTTAGGGGGTTTGGGGGGCTCTTCATTTGTTTGTATCGAGTTTTAAGTTCTAGAGGCACTGGGGGTGGAGTGGGGGGAGGTGTTACTTCTTTGTTTTCTTTTTGATTTTCATGTATTTGACCTGATTTTCCTTGGAAAAGAAAAATCACCTCTTTTGGGCTATTATGAAGTCATTAAGAAAACTTCTAGTTGCGCAGATGCCTAAATGCTGTTATTTTAGGGACAAGTGATGCAGATTTACATATGAAAACTTCTTCTAAGAAACTGAATGATTTTTATGTACTTAATAATATTTCAAAAGCTCTTCCCAAAATCATACTTGTGCTATGTTCAGATCAGGCTAAGGCTACGCAGAAAATGACGTCTGATATCAACAGAAAGAATTTGAAGTCTGAACTCAAGATAACAGACAGTTATGTCTTTGTGAAAGACATTCGTCAAGGTGCAGAACTTGTTGACCATGAAATAACAATGTCACTCTTCTCCTAGGCAGTTCAGCACTATTTCTATGTGTGAGGGGTATTTTTGGTGGGGGGACGTGGTTGTGGAGCAATAAATGAAGGATCTGTATTATTCAGTGCTGCCTTCACTTTTCTGAGCAATGTGACACTGAAGGCACGTTACTGGCAGTGTTTTACAACTAGAATAAAAGAAGAGAAAAATGTTTAGTGCTCTGTGACCTCACAAACATGTTTTATGTCCGCAGGTGAGCTGCTAACCTACAACAGTATTAACTTGTCTAGGTAGACTAAGGACCTAATCTCAAATGTCTAAGATTCTGATTCACGGTCATAAATAATATAATTTCCCATCTTCAAATGGTCCTTTGGTGTTTTGCTTGTAACAGTATACTTCACATCTGGCCTTGGGAATCTCTGGTATGTTACGGCAAGTTTGCTGAGTAATTCCTACAAAATGCAAAGCTTTTGCAACTCAGTGTTTGGTGCCATGCACGAAGATTCAGTCTCATGCCACAACAGTATCAAGCAAGGATTAAGAGAAGTTTAGTTTGATCATGATATGGACAGGAGCATCTTTTAATGAATTTGAAAACTCTGAACCCCTACTAAGAAAGTCTTCCACACCAGACAATTTATTAAATACAATCTTAAGAAAATTATAGGTTCGGCAGATCCAAAGACTGACAGAAAAATATAATTTGGCAATAGGTTAGAAGGGCACGAAACTTTTGCTAACACTAGAAAAAATTTCTTTTGAAAAATCATTACATAAAGATAGATAATATTTACAGAGTTACTACAAGGTGTTGGCAGAAGTGTTGATCAAATACAGATGTAACATTTTAGATTAGAACAGAGAGTTTCATGAGCCTAGCTGAGATTAAACAAACATTGGTCAGAATTCTTTTTTTCAGAGTTTGATACTGTAAGCTATTTACCCATTTAATTAAAACAGTATAAAGAAAGGCAATATCTGGGCCAGAATTACAACATTGAGGTGCTCCATGAAATAAATAATTTTAAGTCCAAAATATTCCAGGATGTCGAAGAGAGAAACTTCATTTTCTTAGATGAGTTTATTGTTGGAATTGCAGAAATGCTTTGTGAGTAGTGCCTTAATTACTAAGCACAGCTGGGCTGATAAAAGATGACCTGTGTCAGTGCTTTATTTCACAACATTTATAGGATTTATGTTTCTTGTTCTTTGCTGTTGTGTGTGTGTGTGCATTACTTCACTAAGAGACCTACACAGCAGAGCCATTAAACAGAATACAGTTGTCAGACTTTTCTCTGTTGTCATATTGAACTGGCAGAATAAAATGTGAGTTTCTGGAAATCCATACAATTTCCTCTTGATTAATTATTTTTTTTTTTCTTCTGCTTTCTTGTAAAGAAGCTTTGCAGCAGTTCAAACATCACAAAGAGAGACATGAACAGTAAAATAGCACTATATAACTGAAGGTTGAAATTGAAAGTTTCCATTATAAATATCATTAATTTTGGTGAATTAATTACTACCACCATATATTAATTAATCTCACCATACATTTCAAGTATATGGTCTGATCAGTAGAACTTCCCAGGAGAATTGAGTAGTTGAAGAAATTACCTAAAAGTTCTGATAGGATAGGGATCCTAAGAGTTACACTAAAAAATCAAAGAATTTTAAAAGTGAATCTGCAACTACTGATTTTGATCCTACAGATTCACTAACTTAATTAATGACATTTAGGTATTTTTAACTACTGAATGAGAGTTACTTATGAGATGTTTAGACTTTTAAACAATTGCACCTCATCTCTTTGGGACCTTACAAAAAATTGTAAGGTATTAGAGACTGAGGTAAGGTGGCTGACAATCTGAGGAGAGCATGATAACATGTCGTAATTTAATATATCAATACTGTTAAAAGACTAGTAAAAATTGGGTG
Organism: Aleadryas rufinucha; assembly: GCA_013397815.1. Classification (NCBI taxonomy): domain Eukaryota; kingdom Metazoa; phylum Chordata; class Aves; order Passeriformes; genus Aleadryas; species Aleadryas rufinucha. The sequence continues at coordinate 84,294 of VZTH01009592.1, read as the reverse complement.
ATTTTGATTAGCATTATAGGTGCAAAAACTGCTTAATGGCCAAATAACATTATAAATACCAGCAAAAATTTGCAAGTGTTTTTATTTTAAAGATGAAACTTTAGAAGTCAGAATAACTGCCCTCCAAAGTTCTTGACCCTCTTCTTGGCCATGATACTATTTTTATTTTGTCAGCAGAACCAATGAATACAGCTGCTATACTGTATGAAATAATTGTATTATATGACAGATAAAACAAGGAGTACGCATCATATTATAAATAATTTAATTTTACAAAGGAATTTTACATCTTAATCTGTTCCACCATCACTTTCACTTAGGCCCTAAAATAGTATAATGTTATTGTATTCTTTGTTATAATCTAATTTTTCACCCATAAGGAAATGTCAGGTCACATTTATAGCAATCTAGGGGCCTCTAAGCCAGATTGGAAGGTCATTCTCTTTGAGCTTTGTAAATGAACCTGTCCAGCAAAGTTTCGGTTAAGGACAGCCAAGGACTCATTATATAGTTAATTTTCCCAAATGCCAGTAAAAGCAATGCCAAGGTTGTTGCTGTCTGCCCTGTGAAATTTGAAGTGGTATCAAGCATCCAAGAATTAATCTTTTATTATGAAGCCTGGGAAGAAATTATTTAAAAAAAATTTTGTAGAAGATCATTCTGTTACAATGCAAATAACAGTAAGCAAAATAAACTTGTGCTAAAATGAGACAAGCTGTTTTCGAGTGTTATGAAAAATAAGGATTTATTTTTGTTTTCTAAGTGTTCTAAAGTCTTATTCCAAGTCTTTATTCTAAGAGGCTTGACTAACCTTCATAGCCTCCCTAGACTGCTACATTGTCATGACTAAGTTTGTCAAGAGACTATTTTTGCAGTAAACTGTGACTCCCTTTTATACATATGATTGTGCATTTGTTATACACGCCATCAGGGAACATGACTGCAATCTTCAAAGCAATTTCCACCGCACGTATCTAGTGTTGACACTAGAAATCAGGAGAAATAAAGATGCAGCTCCAGGTGGTGGCTAAATCATTAATTAATCTGTGCTCCTCCATAGGCAGAAAGAAGAAAGGAATTAAATGTCATTACAAATTTGTAAAGGGCCAGTCAACATAGTTATATAGGGTAGCTTTTGTGTTCTGAGTATTGTTTTATAGTGTTATTTGCCTGTTTTGTAACACTGCAATATGGTTTCAATAAGCTCATCTTTTAGATGAGGTTTCCCAAGTTGGTGCAAAACCTGCAAGGTGCTGACTCCAGTGCTAAGCCACATATTTTAAGTAACACACTGAAAAACTCAGTCAAAGCATTTCAGTTCTCTCCTGATAGTAACTATTTTTCCCATTGTCTCCCCATCTTCTTTTCTGATTTATATGATTTATGTGGTATGCAGGAGAGGAGACAATTCTCCTTGAAAATGGAGCTGGTATAAATTAAAGCATTGGAGTTATAGACCGTGATAGGAACACTGGGGAGAAGAGGGAGGATTCTTTCTGCATCATCACAGGCTATTTTTGAACCATAAATAAAAATAACATTATTGAACTGAGATAATTTGATCAATTGCAATTGTCTTCCTCCAGTCAAAGAACTATATGACTGTTACATTATCATGGAATTTTACATGACACACACAAAAAAGCTCATATTTAGAGCTAAAAAGTCCTTTTAGCTTTTGTGTCATTCAGAAAGGGAACAAAGTTTATTCTGATAAACTGAGACTCATGATGTCAGGAATGTAGAGAATACACAGGAGAAAAAGAATTTTCCATAGAAAGCCTTCTCTGTTTACCATTTTGTAGGAATTCCTGCATTCTACACTGGAAATCCAAAAAGTCCTAGAGCAGCTGAATGCAATGTATTTGATTTTCTCAATAGCACAGTGCTATGACACTCCTGAAAGAAATTGAATGATCTGTCATAATTGGTAATGTTTAGTGAGCCTTTGCCACACCAGTTTGATTTCTTGATTCTCTTGAAGGCTGCTTTCCTGCTCCATCTCTCTAGAGAGTGGTAATGAGACACTTGTAGTGTTGATAACACCAAAGGTTGCAAAAGCAATCTCTTTGCCAGGCTAAGAACAAATCTTTGACATGTTTTTCCTTTGTGCTATTTTCAGTGTTAGGTGTGTTGGCCACAGATCTGGCACCAACCTTCTCATGCTTAACTTCAGGGACATCCATAGCTCTATTAGAACTTGTATTATTACTGAAGTGGCTTCATGTGTGAAGCAAGGATTTTCAGTACTCCATGGTCCAAAGATTCTCATTTGGGATCACACATGGGTTTCAATTTTCACTAGAAAAGGGCGGGTTTTTTTCTTTAGTGCAGTCTCTAATGTATCAAAGTGTTGATTTCTGGCAAGACTTTGTGTAAAACCTAAAAGAGAGCCTGGGAACTTGAGCATGATGAAATACAGACAGACTAACTTCTCCCCTTAAATCGGAGATGGGTTTGGCTAAAGGAGAGATTTTTCAGGGCAATCAAAACAAGTTTGTTTTTCCAATCCTACTGCATGATACATAATGCTTACAGATAAGGTAGACAGTTTTTATGCAGTCCAAGAATAGAAAAGTGCACGCAGCCACACTGAGGACTTACATTATTTTCCTACTGCCAATATAAGGTATCTTGCTGGACCCATGGAGGGTAAATGATACCATGTGGTATGAATCTGCAACTGAAATAATAATCAATTTTCCAGCCTCATGTTGTGTTTCCTGCAGGTTTCATTGGTGTTGCTGGAAACAATGTTGGAACTCCTGTTTACCAGCAGTGGAAGCGCCATTATTTAAAAGAAACTCGTCAGAAAGGAAAGGGGTGTGGTAATTAATTGTTACCTGCACACCTCTGGGTAGAAAGCCACCTGCTGCAAAGTGATGTTATCCTCCCTCTAATGACCTTTCAGGACACTATAGGCTCCAGCATGGCCAAACATTCAGGAATCCTTCATACTTCAAGAAACAGAGAGAAGCTGAAGTGTTTGCCTGAGGCAGAGCTATCATGGAGGCAGGGAAATTGTTCTGTTAGTGTAATTGCTCCCATATATCATGGGTAATATGTAGGTTTGTGTTGTTTTTAGGGATTTTGGGGATTTTTTATGAAATATTGTGTTTAAGAACAAAATGGAGAGAACAGTTAATTGTGCAGTTAATGATTATACGAAGAATAAAGTATGGTCGGTGGCTGATTAGGTCCCTAATTACTACACTGCCTCTGTAATGATTTTACAATTGAAACAAAAGTCCTCATGCATTTAATGCATTTTATGCTCAAGCAGGTATTATGAGTCACTAGTCCAAAGAGCAGCCAAAGAACTCTGCAGGTATACAGAAGCCTTTCATAACAAGCTGTAAAAGCGGTTAATTTGTACCAATTTCAGAGAGGTGGTAGGCAACATATGTGACCCGTTATTTCACAGAATAAATTGTCTCTTGGATCCGATACCTTTGCAGTTTTGTCAGCCAGCTGCACTCCAAACGGTCTGTGCCTCCAAGCTTTTTTCTCTTTACATGCAATCATATTATGCACTCCTTGCCCATAGCTTTTACACCTTAAATCAGTTGGTGGCATTTGACACTTGCATACTGAAAATAAAATGATCTGAGTCCCAAGTTAACATCTGTTTATTAAAGATGATCTTTCATGTATAGAATTACCAGGACATTTGGCCTGATTTACTATACTAACATTTCCATTTTCGCCCTGGGTAGGAAGCTCTGCTAATAATGCTGCACCCTATGGTGAAATAGTACCTAATCAGTATTTATGAATAGGGTTTTGAAAGTCACTAAAGAGCAGAGCTTTCACAGTGGACTGGGGAAGAGGTTTTACCTTAAAACACAAATATTGCTGAGCTTTGGGGATCTGTATGACATTTTAGCATTAAAGAGCTTTCATTTTTAAATTGCATTAAAATGTGTAATGTAATTCTGTCATTAGTTTTACTGGAATGTATGTCTTTTGGCCATTAATGCTACTGTTAAACCTTGTAATTATTATGCAAATGAACTGCTGCACTTAAAAAAAATGCCAAACAGTGAATACAGCAGCTTCAAATTCTGTCAAATGAGAAAATATCCCCCTTATTTTTTTCTTTTTTGTTTTTCTTTTTGAACTCAAATATTGTTTGGGGAAGATTGCATTTTGGGAAGAAAAAATAATTTTTTGTTGTTGAAAGAAGACCTGTGTGGCTATCTCTATGCAGTAACAGTATGCTTGTTACATAATGTATTTGGTTTTCCTAATCTGAAATGAGTTCTTTAGAATATCCAGGTTCTAAGACTAGCTCTTTTCAGAAAGCTGGCCTCAGGGAAAAATTAAAGTTATGCAACGGAGCTTGATACACAGATTCTTGTGTTACTGGTGAATTATCTATCTGCATAAACTGGACTCATATAGAAATTACTAGGATCATGCTGGATGATACTTCCTGTTCCGTCAATGTCGAGAGCAGATTGTTATTCCCTTTTATTTACACAGCTACTGTATATATACTTAGAAGTTTTAATATTGCTGTTCCTTCCTCTAGTTACCTAAGCAAGTCCGTTTTTAAATGTTCCCCAAGCTTCTATCTTCTAGACTTGTATACTTTCTCTCCTCAGGATGTTCTCCAGTGATTCTATGCCCAAAATTTGATATAGGAATTCAAGCCCTCCAAATATATTTCCCCATAGCCAAGGAAAGTGTAAAACTCTGTTATTTCCTTTAAAAGCTATATTCCAGTTTATGTGAAGCACATTGATTACTGGGTTTTTTAATTATATCATATATTTTTTAATTGCTATTACATTTGTGATGTAGCATAACTTTTAGATTCTTTTCCACAAACATTTGTCTAGAGCCTTTTTTTTCATCTCTATTTCTGTATCAGGTAAGCCTTGTTTAAGTGTGAAAACCCACATTTATCCTATTTTAAAATGCATCCTGTGTTGTTTTCTTTTGTTTTTTTATTTGGTATTTAGATGATGATTCTGTTGATTATTCTTAAGAAAGTCTTTGTGAATTTTAGTGAGAAATACTTAATGACAAAATCAGAAGATATACAGCTGGTCAGCAAAGGTCTGCATCAAATCGAGCCATGGTGCCAATGACTGTGTCTCCCTTCTCCAGGAGCTGCAGTTCATCTTAGAACTTCCTTCAGGATCTTAGTATGTTGAGCAGTAGACCTGCACAGATGAGTATGCTAAACATACTCATGGGCTGTAAAAACAGTCTTGTTGAGCTAAAACAACAAGAGAATGGAGAATGTGTACCATAATGAAAAACTGAGGAATGCATATAATTCAAATTTGGATAGGAAGCAAGACATTTCAGTAGAAGAATACAAAATTCATTTTAAGCTAAGGAATTTTGGCTAAGCCAAATGTCACAAGTAATTCTCAGGGGAACACCTCATAGGACTAAGTAGTTTCTACAGTAAGCTTGACTTTTAAATATATGGCTTTTTAGAGTGTACTTTTTAATTATGGAAAAATAAATTTTTCTACTACTGGAAATAATTGGAAAGACCAGTGGGGTATATTTAAGTAAATGGTCTACTTAAAGGGAACCAGCAGCACTGTATGCTTTCTTCAGATGCAAATGTACACCTGAAAAAAGATCTGTGGGGACATTTGACTGTGTTTGACTTAAAATCCTTTAGTCATTACACTGAAGCTTTATCTTACTCTGGTAACATATACCTCTACCAACAGCAAATGTGAGTAGGTAGAGACTGTAATTTTCAGTGTTGAAAAGACATTAACAGGAATTTAGGAATGACCCTATGCAGTCTGAATTATAAAGAATTAGTTTCAATTACCTAGTTCTGTAAGACTCTTTTGCAAATCAGAATGGGATTGTCTGCCCCAAACAATTTGGGAAATTGGTGTGTTTTTTTAAATGTAAAGCACAGACCAAAGAGCATAACTTCTCTGTATCTGTCGGCACAATTTTCTGTTAGGAATAGGATGGTATGAATGGGTCAAGGTACAATATGTTACATGTGCATATAAAATATCTGTTCAAGCGAGCATAGAAGTCAACATCCCTAAGTTATTCCTTCTCCTGCATATATGAATATGTATAAACCCATTTCAAACCACAACTTATTGCAACAATTCTTCTAAACTAGTTGGGAATATAGTTGCCTGATGTCAAAAATTCTGCTAGATTCCCCTGCAAGTTAATGATGTTCAGTGAAAGTAAAAAGCAATGATTTCTAGATCTTCCAAAATCTTTATAAATAAATGAGATTTATATGGAAGAGCTTTTCAAACATGACCTCTAAAGGTAATTCCCATATAAGGAATTCTGCTTCTTTTCCAGGCCAAGACACAATTCAGAAAAATAATATAAAGGTCATAAGAAAAATGTTCTTTTCTAGAAAAGGTCACTGGATACAGAGGGAATAACAGGATTGGAATGAATTTCCTCATTTCTTCTGGTGGGCAGTTTCTGAAGATTTTATTTGTTGTTTGCTCAAAGGTTTTGATTTGTTTTGTTTTTTCTTTGTAGAACATATATGGAGAAAAGTGTTCTTTCTCCTTCAACCCCCTCTCTCTCATACATATACAAATACATGCACATGCATATAAATAGAGCAAATCTTCATTGTCTTGTTCCCCCACTCCAAAAAAAACCCGTTATTGATGGTTTGCGAACATAGTTTTATGAACTTGATGTCATTGAAGCTTTGTCACTTGGAGTACTTCTGCAAGTCCCTTTCGAAATTATAGGTAGCAACTCGGCAAATAGGAAGGGTAGTCTATTACAAATTTGTTGCCAGAATAGTCTAGAGCAGGCATGAGTGCATGTGCACACGCTAAGGTGATGTGTGCCTTATAGCATTCAACAGGCTTCTCTTCACAACACCTTTTCAAAGCAAGAGACTGCTTTTATCTCCATTTCACATGCAGAAGATAAAACAAGTCTTCATAGCTTGCCTGACTGACAAAGCCGCCTGGGTCAAAGCAGGGAACTGGATCCAGCCCCCCGGGGGCTAAGCTCTAACCTGCAGTCATGTTGCAGCAGTGGAACAGCAGGACTCTCACCTAATTAATTTGTCAGCTGAGTAAGTTGTTGCATCAGGATTCATCTTATAAGACAAAGGCCATTTTAAATCTGGGCTCTTAATTTAAATTTGCAGAATGGTGCTTGACTGATATAAGTGACACATTTGGTCAGGAAATTCTGCCATATTGAATAAAGTACCAGAGAGACTAGTTTTTGAACACAGCAGCAGTCTGAGGCTTCAAAATCTTTTATTTCTGGCACTGACTAAATAGGTGCAGCTGAGAAAATCTTTTTACTTTCCACTGCATCGGTTCCAATATCTGTTTCCTGCATTTGCAGAGAATCATTGAATGGCTTGTGTTGGAAAGGGCTTTAGAGATCATCTACTTCCCACTTCCCTGCCATGAGCAGGGACACCCTCCACTAAAAAAGGATGCTCAAAGCCCCATCCAACCTGGCCTTGAGCATTTCCAGGGATGGGGCATCTCCTCTGGAAAACCTGTTCCAGTGCCTCACCACCACTCACAAAGAAGAATTTCTTCCTTATACCTCATCTAAACATACTTTTTTTCCAGTTTAAACCATTCTCCCTTGTCCTGTTTCTTGTAGCCTCCTCTAAGTACCAGAAGGTGCTATGTAGTGCCTCTGGAGATTTTCTCCAAGCTGAACCACCCCATATTTCTCAGCCTGTCTTCATGGGGGAGGCGACTCCTTCTTTGTGAAGCTGTTTGTTAGAGAGCTAGATTCTACTGTCAGCAGTGGAGGTATATTTATATAGAAGTGAATTGCATGAAAAGTGTTCAGATTCCTTCATTGTCACTTTTACGACCGTATTCCTTAGCATTTGTATTTAACTCAGTGTCTGTTTATTCATGTCGCAAACACTGGTACTTGTGTCTTCTGAAAAGTACATCACAAATGATGCCTTTTAATTTGTCTTCTTAGGATGGGATTGATCTAATCTGTTTTGCAAAGAAAAGATTTCTTCACCACAATTCTTGGTTAAACAAGAGCAGTTTGCATGGCAGGAAAGCCTATACGAAGAAATATTTTTCTGTAGAATAGAAACTGATGTGCATGAGTGTTGTCTGTGATAATCATAATTGTCATTTACAATGCTGCTAATTTGTGAGGACTGCCTTACTGAGAGATGACGTTGATGCCATTAGAAACTTCCATCACAGACTTTTTACCAGTTTCAACATTCTGCAATGTGCTTCAACATTAAAAAGAAAAAGATCATATTTAAAATTTAACAAGTTTTTAATGTTCAAATGTTTTTCTAAATAGTTGTCCAACCACGATAAGAAAATAAAAGGAGATTCTTTTGTCTCCTCAAATCTCTGACATGGAGTGTTAAACTGCTTAAACCATCTGTATTACACCTAATCAGAACTAATGTGCATTCCTCAGTAAGATGTTACAAAGGGAAATGTTGGAAAAATTATTTTTTATTAAAACGAGTGATACCTGATTTGAGTTACTGTGGAAAATTAGAGTGAAAACACACCTTTTGTGGACCCTTCTTTAAGGTGACAAATATCTTACCTTCAAAAATACATAGAAATGTGCAACCTCATTATGTTTATGAGAAATATTGAGCTCTACTTAATGTACTGGTTTTGAAGGCTACTCCTTGAAAAGTACTTTTGTATTGTTCAAGGTCTGAAATATAGCCTTTAAACACACTGAAATAAATAAAAGGGATCCCACTGACTTTTGGTGTGCTAAAGCACCGCAGACAGAAAATTATAAACCTCAAGGACCCTCCAGAACATATCCTTTACTTGTCTTCTGGCTGCACAGGGACAGTCAGCTTTCATTTTCTCTCCTTCCCTTTGAACTCAGCGAACTCTGTTGCCTTCTAGACTGTAAGCAGGTAGCTTGTCCCAAATGGTAGAGTTATGTCTGAGCTCTCCACAGGTTTTACATTCACAAAGTAGGATTTTATTTTGTTCACTGCAGTCCTTAGGAATAAAGTGGAGACTATAACAGGAAAGCTGCCATGCCCTGCAAGGGCCTGAGCATTGCCCTGGGGGACCTGCAGTACACAATGTCTGCAAAGCAGACCACGTAAAACTTGGATAGAAAGTTGGCTTGGAGAAAACAGGGGAATCAAAAATAAAAAAAAGGTGCAGAGTTAAACATGTAAATTAAAGCTGTCAAGAGCCCTTTAATGTATGTACATAACAATTTACATTGGCCAAGGAAAATTTGATGCTGGAAACAAAGAGAATGAGACTGAGACAAAAGCAAAATAGAAAAAAGAATTGTAATTAAACATAGCAGATTTACACAGCTGGTACTAATCAGATCCCAACCTAAGTCCCACAAATATTCTTAAAGGATCTTTAGTAACTTATATATACAAAATCTAAAAAAATCCAGGAACTCCTTTGTTCATATAGTCTATTTGGTGTGTTTGTGTGCCTGTTTTTTCTATACATGATCTAAATGACTGGAAATACAAACTTATGTGACTGTAGTAGCTGCCCTCAAAATACACTTGCGAAAGCTTTTCTGATGGTCATGAAAACGTGTGTCAGCACTGATCTTGGCAGAGGTTACATTTCTCCATACGAAATTGCAGTGATGCAAAAAGCAATTTACATCTGTTTTTTATGTGTATGTAGAAAAGGCTGCACACTGAATTCTGCTCTAACTGTGCATTTGCACTCAGGCTTGTGATATATTTGTGCTTTAGAACACCAGAGAATATGGGATAAAATGACTTTGCAGAATATGTGTTTTAAAAACTTAACTCCTTCTTCCCTGTCCCCTGTTCTCAACTATGTCAAGTATGCTTGGGTTGGGTTGTTTTTTTTTTTTTCTCAGATAAATTCTTTTCCCTCAGGGAGCTCTCAGTTTATTAAAGGATTTGCTGCTGCTCCCTTAAAATCAGCACCAAATTTCTTCTGGCTTTAGTGAAAATCTGTACTTTGATTTCCTTCAAATGAATGCTTTACCAGTTCTTTAGAATATCTACTTCTAGAAATACACATATCTCACCTTCACAAACAATTGGCCATTTTCTCAATGTCAAAGAACAAACTTCTTATTTTAGTATTTAATTAGTATTCTCTACTCTGCTCAGATGAAACTCCACTTGGAGTATTTTGTTCAGTTCTGGGGGCCCCAGCATGGAGCACATGGACCTGTTAGAACAGGTCCAGAGGAAGGCCATAAAGATGGTCAGAGGACTGGAGCACCTCTCCTGTGAAGACAGACTGACACAGTTGGGGCTATTCAGCCTGGAGAACAGAAGGCTCCAGGGAGACCACTCTGTTGCCTCTCCAGTACTACGAGAAAGCTGGAGAGGAACTTTTGACAAGGGCATATAATCATAACACATGCAGTGGTGATAGATTTTAAGTTGAAGTAGAATAGGGTTGGATTAGATTTCACAAGGGAATTCTTTCCTGTGATAGTGGTGAGGCACTGAACAGATTACCCACAGAAGCTGTGGATGCTCCATCCCTGGAAATGCACAAGACCAGGTATGACAGGGCTCTGAGCAACCTGGTCTAATGGAAGGTATCCCTGCCCATGGAAGGGGGATGGGAATGAGATGATCTTTAGGGTCTCTTCCAACCCAAACCATTTTATGCTTCCTTATAGAATTTTTAATGGGAAAGAATTCACCTTTGCTAAAGTTGACTTTTTTCACACAATTACATGAAAAGGTCATCCAAACTAGTGTCAAAACAAGTGTAAGTGTTATGGTTCAGTGACAGCATAACACAAAATTCTGGAAGATCTTGAAACATATTTTAAAAAGGTAACATGAATATAAAGAAAGCCATCAGAAAAAAAAAAAAAAAGACAGGAATTTTGTTTTCACCAGTTCACACACTAAATTTCACTATTGGTGAAATTGGTATTTCATGGTGACTCTAGTCAAGCTTTTTTTGTAGTGAGAGAGAAGACTATCAGGAAATCAGAGTTGGGATGGCTGACGCTTTGTTCCTGATGTCTGATATGTAGCTGAAAACAGGGATTATAGCTGGGTTTTGGAAGCTATTCACAAGAGGTGGCTTGAAAGAGCCTGGAGAGTACATCAAACACTCCTTGTTTGCATTTTAGTCTCCTGCCTCCTAGCATGAAAGAAAGAGTGAAGATTACATGAAAAGCAGTTTGTCACATTTCATCTATATGGCAACTAGTAATGGCAGAATTGAGACTCCGGAGAGCTAAGGCAAATTTCTACACACAAACTAAATTCAAGTACTTGATCTGCTCTGAAAAATATTAAGGCTTTCTAAAGTTTTCCTAATTTTATCCTAGATCAAGTGCCTATAGTCTAGTCTTACTGAAATTGTTGGCTGTTTTGTATTGATAATATTCCACATATTTAAGATCTAATTTTCTCCCTTCCTTTTTTTTTCTGTTACTTCTGTGCATGCTTATCAGTTTTTGCTCTTCAGTGACATTGATAGCATCTTCACAGCAAATTCTACAGAAGGCATCTTCCTGCATTATGCCCATACTGCTTCTGAACCTTTCAAACAACATCCAAGTAACTCATCCTACTTCTTACTGGAGACCTTGAAAAATATTACATTCTTTCCCCTCTGTAATAATGGTCAACACACCATTTTCCAGAGCAAGCTTTTCCCCAAACTCTCTTAATGATGATTAAAAATGTGGTTAGAAACTTGAGAAGATCATGAAATTAAGATGAAAATCCAGTGGAGTTTAAGAGAAAGGTTGGTAATTTTGTGGAATCTACTGGCTGTTACAGACACTTGTAAGAGTTGGAAATTGGATGTTTTGATACTGGATGTTGCTTATAGTCATACATCTCCCCAGAAATCTCACCACAGAGACTAAATCTTGTCATAAGCCTGAATTTATGTGAGAGTATGGTGTAACATTTTTAGTGTTTTCATGTGCTGGTTTTTATCCAGAGGATGACAGCCTCTCTCTGTTAGCATTTAAAATACATTTTCCTCTGCTGTTTTGAAAGTTCTAAGAGTGAGAACTTGGTGTGGTGCTTATCTCTTGCTAAAACTGTATTCTGCCATCCTTTGCATTTTATAGTGCCTTTCATGTAATTCTGGTCACTTCAGTGACAAACTTGCCTTTTAAAATTTCCCACAGAGATACCTGTTATAGCAGGGTTTGGGCAACTCTATTTTCTCAGCTATACATGGTGATTTAAGTTTCTTGCTGTGTCTTTTCTGACGTTAGGTTGAATGCAACTAACATTTAAACAAATTACAGGCTTCTGCTTAGTCCTCTTTTTCTTCCCATGGTTTATACACAGCATTACAAGGAAATACTTTGAGTGATGTTAGATACTACTCTAAAGAGCTTCCTACATATAGCGAAATCCTTATCTCCTAGAACTTGCTTAGCTTATTGTCTACTAGCATGGTCACAATTTTGTCACCCCAGAAGATTTTCTGCTGTCTTCTTCCAAAAGAGCAAACATTGTGCAAAAATAAGAATCATGTTTCTTAGTAATAGCTATTACATATATAAACCTAGTAATTTCAATTTTTCACTTAGAGGGATTGTTTCTGACAATCTTGATGACAATTATTATTTCTTCCATTGCAAACTTAATCTTTGTTTCTGCTTTTGCAAATTTCATGTAGGCAGAATTTTGTCTTCAGAGGAGATTGCTAAATGTAAAGATTTGAAATTCAAATAATGTTCTTGGTATCTGGACTTCTTAGAATGCACCTGAGGCTCATTATCAATATGTGTATAAGTGACATTAACATGAATGATAAGCACATCATTTACTTGTTGATTCTGTTCTGGTTAGTTGCACCAGGGGGTTGAGGTACTTTGAGTAGGGGAAGGAAGCTATTGGTCCCTATTCAGCAACAAAGTTTACTCTCTTGTTTTTTTTTGTAACTGACTTTTACAAAATATAAAATAAAAAATGTGAAAACTGACAATATTTTTTCTGTCCCTGGCAGCACAAAGATATTGCTGAAGAGGTTTATATCATATATTTTTGGTGTGCAAGTGCCCAGAGAATGTCCCTCTAAATGAAAAAAAAAAAAAGGATTTATTTTTAACATAATTTTCATTTATGAAAAAACATAAAAGAGGAAAATTTTGATCAGTCTTAGTACATGTATAAAACTCAACAGTGTTTAACTCTTGAAATTGAAAACTTGCTTACTAAATTATTTCAAGACCTTGAACAGATTCCATAAAACAAAGTGCTAGTAGCTATTACCAACTATGTATGGTGTGTTGTAATTCTGTTTTAATAATGCTATTAATATTCACCAAGGTGAGCTGTGTTGAGTGTTCTTGATAATATATGTATTAGATATTGCAATACCCAGTATGAACAGACCAAAAGGAAGTAATTATTATGAAGCTTCCTAATTTAGCTCCTGCACTCAACTTGTCATTTTCATTGCCTTTAAGTTATAATATTGAAAATAGAATTCATCTTACCAAATTTGAAGGGCTGTGATGCTATCTGAAAAAATGACAGCAACAGAGTAAGAAGCATGCAGGGATTGATTCACAGACTTCATAACATCTGTATCTGCATTTTTTAATGTATGTGGGTACTTATGGGAAATAACAGTATCTGTTCTGTTTCAGTACTTTAGTGCTAATGCCTGAGTCTTTTGGTTTTTTTTTTTAATTCCCACTTGAAAGCCAATGCCAATGTCAGCTTAAAAATGAAACATTTTAATTGTATTCAGGATTCCTTCCAGAGTTGTGCACATGGAGAGACTACTGCTGGGTCCTGGAAGCCATCAACTCTGAAAGGAGTAAAATCTCTATATACTCGGTCAGGGTAAGGTCTGTCTGGTATCCATGCCTTGACTCTACCATAGTGAAGGAGACTTCTTCAGTTATTGCAGATACAGGAGTGGAATGGAAAGAGACAGGAGGGAGATAGCCAATATTCAAGGCAACTGAAACCTGCAACTAGAAAGTGGACTCCATCCCTATCCCAAAGTTATAAACCAAACTAATTTTTTGAATACCCAGCAGTATTCCCAAAATCTCATTTGCAGGAGTGTTGAGTATTTGCAGTTAAAATGGAAAACAATGCAAACAACCTTTTAAATGTGTTAAGTTCTATATGCTATTGAATTCTCTGAAAATCCCAGTGTTTTGATGTTTTGGCTTGGGCAGCTAAAGTTACCCAATGTTATGGGTAACTTTGACTTTTCTTGCTAGACTTCAACTAAATTTTAGAGATTCTTCTTCTGTTCTCACAAGAATGAAACTCGAATATGGGATTCTTACTTGCAGTAACAGAAATCTCATTGTATGTATGCAATATTAGGTAATTAGATAGTGTTTTAATACTGAACCCTAAGTAAAGCATTGGCAAAACAACAAGGAGAAAATAAATACTGAGCCTATATTTATGTAAATGCATACCAACATTTCGGTGAATCAAATAATTCATTGAAAAAAAAAAAAGATATAATCTTCAACAAAAAATGTGCACGTTGAAATTTAAGTTTGTATGTCCACTTGTGTGAATCAAAGGTGTACACGCAATTTGAATTCTAGATTTTAGTATTTTTGAGTGTTTGAAATTTCAAACTGATAGTTATTCTATTGATGTTACATATAAATTTTGTAGTGTTGTGCCATGGGGTTACTGGCTTGTGAATAGAATAGCTGTCTCTGCAAAGGTAATAAGGTATCCTGCTAAACGTTCATCTATAACAACAGTTGCTATTTCTTCACTTTTCTTCGAGAAATGTAGTTAAGTTTAATATCTTCAAGAGAAGTAATTGAGACTTTCATATATATTGACAGTGCTGGTAATAAGAGACTGGGTGACTCCAGCTGGCTAAATTAATCTGATATCAAAAATGGTTTTACCCCACCTAAATCAGAAAGTTTCGTGTTCAGAGAACGATATAACCCTTCCCTGAGAGACTTTTTTTGTGTCTCTATGTCCTCTTTTCTCTCTTAGGAACCACAGTTATTGTTTCCATTAAATTTCTGTGGAATCGTCCCTGTAGTCTGCATGAGGGTGTGCTGGAGCAGACCATGCCACGCAGTAACTTTCTCTGCCAGCAAAGGAACAAGAAGGGACTGTAGGGTTGAACCCAACGCTGATATGACACACATTGTTTTCCAAGGTTTATAAGTTGCAAGCAGTGTTTCAACTATGTGAATTTCACATTTCTTTTGATATTGCTAATGTCTGCCTTAGTGCTTAGTAAATCCATAATTTGATTTACTTCAGTAATAATAAAGCTATACTTGAAGCAACCTTAATCTTGGCTGTGCATGTTTGTGTTGGATGTAGTCTGTAGCTGCAGAATTATTTATTAAACATTTCCTTCTTTGTGTGGCGGAATGATGATTCATAGCTGCATTACATAAGATAGTTTTGGGGAATATTTTATATGCTAACTCTTTCTTTTAACCACAATGCAGATTACAGTAAAAAAACATCCTATCTAAAAACTGCTGTAAAATAAAAAAAGAGATTATATTTCACTCGTCATGCAAGAGCCTTCACAGGAGATGCTCTTTAATTTAGACCTTAAGTCACTCAGTTGTGCATGACTATTCTAAGACTTTATACATTAGTAATATGTAGGATAACACTATCATCTAAAAAGCTTTTCAGTACCATGGGTATAACAGCACGAGATGAGCTATTCCTACATTTACCTTTGTCTTTCAGGTGGCCAACTGAACAGTTCAACATAGATTTTTTCTTTCTTCTGTTGCTGAAAAAATAACTGGCAATAGCAACATTTGTTCAATGCACCATGTTGTTTTCACTCCTTTCACGTCCATGCATCCAGATGAATCACGATCTTTGGCCCACTGTACTCAAGGACATCATGTTGCATTATGTGCAGAAAAACAGACACAAGCATGTGTGATATTCTTTGGAGAATAGGTAGCGATTCAGAGCCTTATTTTTCTTTTGACACGCATATATGTCATAAAATATTAAAGAAAAGCCTGCTGAATCATGTTACTGCACATGCAGTTAATGGTGTGGCAAAGCTAATCATAGTAGATAATTTTCAAATCTATTTGTCCTTATCAAAGGACGAATAGACTTTGATTTCCAAGCCAACTGTTAGCAGTTGCAATTGGAAATCCTGAACTAATTCTTATTGCTCTAACTATTGTACTTTTCTGTTGTGAGGGAACCTGTCCATGGTTCTTGTTCTTGACATGAGCACATGAGAAGTATAGTTATTGTCTGCCCCAGAAAGCCTGTAATCAGAGCAGCAGCAAAAGGAGGCAAGAAATGGAGAGCTAGGAAACTCACTGTATTAAGAAATCCACTATGATTCTCTTAATAAGCAACTACTACTGTGGCAACAAATTTATCACCTTTCTTTTAAAGCCCTTGATTGTGTGTATGGATGTATTTTTAATGATAATGGTGTTTTTATGCAATTATGAATTAAAAATAATGAGCTCTGGAGTGTCTGGAAATATTCTTGTTTGGAATAAGGGTAGCAAGGGAAAACAAAGCAAGAAAACAGTTTGCTCTGTGAAAAGATTTTTGTTTACATCCTACTCTCTTATTAGGAATAAACCTTAAGTGACTGGTTGTGCCGGTAGAGTTAATTTTCTGCATAATGTCTGCTGCGAAGTGGCTTTGTCCTGGAAACAGTGTTGATAACACAAGGATGTTTTCGTCACTGCTCAGCAGCATTCACACAGAGCTGTGGTCTCTGCTGCCCCTCACCACATCCCACCAGGGAGAAGACTGGGGGTGTACAAGGAGCTGGGAGGGAACACAACCAGGACAGCCGACTGGCTGACCCGAGGAGGATGCCATACCATATGGCATTATGCTCAGCATATAAACCGAGGGAAAAGCTGGCCAGGAGCCACCGCGCAAGAACTGACTGGGAGTCAGCTGGTTGGTCATGAGCAATCAGTTTTCATTTGCATTACTTGTCTTTCTTGACTTTTATTTCCTTCTATTTGTTGTTGTCGTTGATGTTGTCATTGTTGTTATTTTTCTTCTCATTACAATTTTATTATCATTTTATTTCATGTTATTTATTTCTATTACTAAACTGTTCTTATCTCAGCCTGCAAGGTTTCTCACTATCACTCTTCCAATTCTCATATCCCTATCCTGATGGGTTTGGAGTGAGTAAGCAGGTGGAACTCTTAACTCTTTTTTTTTTTTTCCATTTCCAGGAAAAGTCAGAATAATAACCTACTGTTAAGTCAGATTGTAATAACTCATTCATTGGTCTTATGGAAGTTTGAAAGCACTGGATGAAGGCCCAACGTGGAGATATCTAAAACAATGGTGTTTAGGGAGAAAGTTGAAATATTATTTGGGTTTTTTTAAATGATACTTCAATCAAATAAAGAGAATGGTTAGATTTGTGAGGCAATTTTTTTTTTTTTTGTGATGAGCAGAGATAATACTGAAGAAAGATGTCTTAAAAAGTTATGCAGCTCAACTATAATTTATGTCTTTGAGTGCAGTGAAGCCCTACATCCAGCTTTTTAAATAATTATTTGTTTTATGTTATTCTCGCCTCTTTGCCACAGCTGCCTTTTCCATTCCAGTGCAGCTACTCCTCCGGAGTACAAAATCATAATGAATCTCTATCTCATCCATCATATATCATCATATCATCTCTCTATCATATATCAGAGTTTGGAGGACTTATTAATTTTTCCTGCAAAAGTTAAATAAAGTACAAAACTTTCAGCCCATCAATCGTTCAGCAAGCTGTCCAAGGTGACATTTCATTAGCGCATTTTGTCAGTGGATAAATTGTACAGTATGCTCTGAAGAAAACATGGAAAACATCCAGTCCTTTTTCATTAGATCCATCTGAAGCTGAACCACTGGAGATTACACACAAAAAGCATCTAAGACAGAAAACATGCTATTCTGTCTATAAACTGCATTAATCATTCATTTCCTTCTGAGTGCTTTGAGTCACTGCCCTTCCTCTGGTTAGGCCCAAAACTGGCAATTTAATTTTGAGCTGCATGACAGATACATTTCAAGGAAAATCACAGACATAATGACTCCTGCCAAGCTTGATAAAGTCCTCATTCGTCAATTAAGGAGCTTCCAATAAGGCAAGATGGATAGAGCAAAATGGGACAAGTCACATGATAATATGAGCAGAGTTGGGGTTGCCACGATTTTCCCCCTCTCTCTCATGCATGCACAAGCACATATTCCCCAAAACAAACATACACACATATGCACACCCCCTCACACATGTTCCTCTTGTTGATTCTGGGAACAGAAGTAATTAGGGGGCTTTGATTCTCTGGTATTAACTCATTACCTAAGGGACTGGGATTACTTTACTGCTACGCTGACGGTAAGCGTCAAAGAGATGACCAAAGACAATAAATATCTGGAGAGTCAACCATGTACTGCAGTATCAAGATGATTTTTTTCTTAGTAAATTTTTACAGGCTATGCTGAAAATCAATGTTCTAATAAAAGTGAGCTGTATAAAGGAATAGCTGGGCAGCAAAATCTAATGAATTGCTGGAAAATATGATACATAAACAAGTGAATCTCTGACAATATAGAGGAGACACACTGTGATAGTTTGAATACCAATTTAAATTAGTGATAAGCCAATTAGAGGGGCACTGTCAGATTAAAACCATGGGTCTGATACAGTGTTAAGTCAGTAGAGGTATTAGATATTGATGAGTCATTTTGCATTTAAAGGCTTGGCTAAATACAAAGACATCACTGCTGAGGGCCTCCTAATCAGACATCACTGACAACATTTATTTTCAGATGCAGCCTAGGATAAGAAAGCCTAGAATAGGTTAAGATAAGAAACCATACCACTGTGCACCTTTATGGATAAATGAGTCCTTAAAGAAATTTTTTAAAAATATTTCACACCAAATTTTTCTGTTGCATGGTGAGAATACAAGTATTTCTGGAAGCTCTACACCTGTTTAAAGCATCAAAAATTACTGATTTTACTTGGCACCTTTGATGACAGTGGTAGGAACTGATTCATAAACTTTGTTTTACTGGTTCCTGCTCCTCTTTTGACTTTGCTCCTTTTCTACATTGCTAGTGTTATAACCTATCCATGTCTACCTTTTCCCACCACTAAGAATGGTTTCTTTTCTTCCCTAAAAAGAACAACCGGATATTCAGAGGTTAGACATACTTTTCTGTCCAGACATATTTTTCTTTCAGTCATGTTTTTCTTTCCAGATCATTTCTAGTAAAACATTCTTGTTTAGGCTGATTGAAAGAGAAGTGGTTAGATGCTACTGGCCCACAACGAAAAATCATGAAATGATGCCATTTCTGCTAGATTCAGAACAGATGTCTTCTTGGTACTTCTTGACACCTGGTACTCTGGCTTTTTGATGTACTTGATTCCACTTCCAGTGAAGGTTTTTTCTGACTTTTGAAGCAAACAAAGCCATAACTCCTCATATTCTTATCTTCTGTCAGTGTTTAGAGTTCCACCAGAGGAGCAGCAGATCATAAACTGGAGTAGACTTATAACTTGAAGATTCAAATGAAGAGTGCAAGAGTACAGAAACGGTGGAAAATCATCTATATCCTCTCTTCTTCCATTTTTTAGCTTAAGAAACTCAGCAATAGATAATGTCTTCACATCCTAAACACGTCAACAACCTCCTCCCTAAATTTTGCAATTTTAAAGCAGTCAAGTCTTTCTTTGCAGAGAAATTTTCACTTTGGAGCAAACTTGATCTTTATTTTCTGTAATATTTTACGTAATATCTGAAATACCTGATAATAACAAGTGTTTTCCACCAGCAGACTTTACTCTCTCAGCTTCATTTGATGATGACACAATTTTTTGACATTACAATCTGTTGATTTGCCACTTGTGCTTTTACAAATATGCATGAAAACTAATTTCAAAAAATTATCCGTGAAGGCATCAATTTAGTTTTCATATACTCATTAGTTAGCCAACATGTTTTAAAATTTGCACCTGAAAGTGAAAATAGTGATCATGCTGCAAAGGGCTTCCACTGACAGAACATTTTGTAGACCTTCTGCAAATGAAGACAGCAAACATCCAACAGTAGAATGAAATTGATTGCATTGAAAGAGTCCATCTTTTCTCAGATTTTAACCTTTTTTATGATTATATATCTGCTGATTTTTCACAAAAATATTGAAGATTTTTTCTTGTTTTATTTACAGATGATGTTCTAAAACTCTTGGAACACTAAGAATACTTTGGCTTTCATGATGCAGTCACTGGGAAGATTATCTCATTTTTTTGTAAATGTCCAGTTGTGCTCTTATGGAATGCATTATATCTGAAAGACACTCCCACTGAAAAAAAGTGAGAAAGAGGTAGCTGGCGTAAATGAGTCCTTTGCTGGTATAAGGAAAACCAGTGATATTTAAGAAGTGAAATTCTCTATCAAGCAGCATCTTATAGGTGATTCTCAATATATTACTTTTAGAACCCTAAGATGGTATTTTGGATGGCTTTATAAAGTTGGGTTGAAAAAAAAATTCTGTTATGTTCAGATTTTAGCCTAGGGAATCTCTGGCTGTGTTTGAAGTGCTTTCTGGGAAATGTGAACACAGAAAATGTTCCATGAGACACCCCCGCCTCTCACAGGACTGGAAGGTATACAAGCATTGTCTCCCTTATTTTGTCCATATTTTCATTGTATTTGCATACAAGAAGGCACACAAAGCCTCCTTGTAGCCACTGAACAGTCTCTGGCTGCTTTTCCTCTAACCTACCTTCACAGTGGGCCAGGAGACTGCACAGGGATGGGAGAGCACAGCTCCTGCTGCGCCACTCAGGTGGCAAAGGTGGTTATGTATCCCTCAACCAGGAATGAAAAATTTTGGTGTACTTC
Source organism: Aleadryas rufinucha (assembly GCA_013397815.1). Classification (NCBI taxonomy): domain Eukaryota; kingdom Metazoa; phylum Chordata; class Aves; order Passeriformes; genus Aleadryas; species Aleadryas rufinucha. The sequence continues at coordinate 63,486 of VZTH01009592.1, read as the reverse complement.
ACCTCTGCAGAAAAAGAATGTTCTCTGCAGGCTATTTAGAAGTTTGAAAGTCTAAATTAGACCACAGGTGATACTGAGGAAAAAACAAGAGGTATCAAAACTCAAGGTAGTTCCTTCCCACAGGCCTAATTTAGAGCATTTGAAAGTACAATGGAATCCACTGAAACAATAAACCTTTAGTCTCCTTAGGAATTTATCCTACAGAATGTGAAAAAGATGATAAGTACCTGTGCAAAATCCAAAACCAGAAACAGAGCTGTTGTTTATGTGGGTACGAATATGTCATTTGAGATAGTACTGTACTTAACATTGTTTAATGAAAAGGAACTGATTTAGATAAGGGTCTTGAGGAACTTGTTTACTTTGGTAAAACCTAAATAATTTTCATGAAATCATTACATTTAATTGTAATTTCAAGGCTGGTAAAAGCCTTCAAAACATTTTTAACAGCATTTATCCTTCAATAGGTGGAGCCACTAAATGGCACAACACTTCTCCAAAAATAGAAATAATGTCTCTGTTTGCAAGTATTGTTCACAATGCCCTTATTTTTTACCTTTCATAAAATTATATTTGGGTCATACATATTGTAGTAAAACCATCATAACTATACAAACATTAATATAAAATCATGGCCAAACTGTTTTATTTCAACATAATCTTTGTTGGTGTGTTTATGAAAAGTTTATTACAATTATAAATACAAATAAACTATAGTACAGATTTATCTCTATTATAACCCAAATTTTCTTCATGGAATAATATCTTTTATAGTTTCTTCCTAATGAATGTTACAGTGTTATTTTCTAACTACTCAGATTTTAAGCATTTTGACCCAAGGCTGTTGGCATTTTTTTACAACTGTCAATTGGGTTTCTTACCAGATTTGAGAAAATGTTCAAACCACTTCACTACATTTTGCCCTTTTATTTTTTTTCAAAAGAAATATGGCACTTTTACTGGTACTTGATTGAAGACATTTTTTTATTCCCAATGAGTTTTAGTATTTATTGGATCATTTGGACATCTGAAAATTAATTACTAGTCACAAGAGGTTTGAATATGCTCACAGAAGTGAATAATAATTTAAAAAATACACTACCAAAACCTTGACTTTTTGCATCTAAAAAGTGTGAATATGGAGAATTCTGATTTCCTTCTCCTACTGGGACCAGTGATGACATCAATGAATATTTCAGTAGTTCTGATGTTGATCCTTGCTGAAGCACACAGCTTCTAAACAGTGAAAAAGAATATACGAAGTAACCCTTGTTGAATTTACTTGATTATTTTTTTTTCCTAGTTGGTTTGATGTCCTGTAGTTGATATGTTCCAGTTAGGTGAGGACGAAAGGTCATGGAAGCCAAACAGCAGGTTTCAAGTAACATACAGAAAAAGCTGAATTAATTATTTTTCCAATAATAGCTCTAAAATCTTTTCATGCAGGCTATGCAAGGTGAAACTTTTAGTTTAGAAAGTTTAAATATTCAGCATGCCTCAAGTAGCTTCTTTGTGTCTGGAAATAAAACACGTTTCTTGCAAATATAAACTTAGCTGTTTGTCTTACAACATTTTACAACATTTTACAATACCACCCAATTAACTGTGCTACAGTTGGTAAGTGAAAACCTATGCATATATTACAATTCCAATAGTCTGCTAGGGAACAGAGATTTAAGTTTATAATATGATCAAAGGTGTTAATGTAACACCTGTTCTGTGCCATAATAATTACTCTGTTTAATGAAATAAAGGTTGTGGTGGGAATTCAAAAAGATCACATTGTGTATCACAGATTATATAGGACATCTAAACCATATACTCTGTTTCTCCTTTGCTTCATGCTTTTAGCCTTCACTTAGATGTTTCATCGACCTATAAGATAATGGTAATGATATATTTAAACATAGGTTTGGAGCAAAAAATTCTATTGTCTTGGTGTTTTTACTTTGCTAAAGGCTGGTATACAGTATTGGCTAGAAACAAGACAACCCTGACAAATCTTAACATTCTTGTTTGGTTTCTAAGTTCTCACACGTTTTTGCTTTTAGAGCCTAGTAAGGTTAGGATGCCTAAGTCAGTGGTCTTGACTGATAATTCCATGACTGACATTGGTGCTTTAAGACATAAGACAAATCTCAAAATGCACAGGGTAAATGAAAAAATATACCCCACATGAAAGTAAATGACACACATTTCTTTCCTCTCTAGGACAGTCAGGGTTGACATTTGCAATAATACACAAGTTGCAAACAGATAGCTATTAAAAATTAATCTCTCCATTAAAATGCCTTTGTGACTAACAGGAAGAAACCCTTGCATACAGTGCTATAAATCTTACTGCTAGCACTAAACCCTTCTAATTATGGGCTAGACTAACGAAACATGATAAAATTTATGTGCAAATCAGACTAATGTGATTTTTTTTTTAATTCCTTCTTTGGCATGGAACTAAATAAGGAATCTCTAAAGGAATACAAATGAACAAGTAGGTGAAAATAATATACTACTCTTCTAAGTATCCTGGTACTAAATACTTGCAGGTGATCTGCTTCCACTGATTCAGAAAACAAAGAAAGTAAAGCAAAATCTAGCTGTCTGCAATTACTCACTACCAAGTTACTTAAAAATGAAGTTCATTTGCAACTTCATTTAAATTCCCTAAGAGAACTTTTTAAAATTATTTTTAATTTCCGCCCCCTTCTTTTCTGTTATTGCAGCAGATGATTCAGTCCTGTTGCTTTAAATAAACAGGTATGTGACTATAACTCAGAACGATTTAAGAAAACTTTGACCACAATGTCTTTATTTTGATCTTGTCTATAACAACTACAACCAGAAATGTTTCTGCTGGTATTTGAATAGTAACAGTATTTTAGTTACTAGAATCTTTACATTTTAAAGGAAATGAGAATTTAGAAGACAACTGTTTTTCAGATTTTAATGACTGATTTCTACACACCCTCACAATGTGATCCTGTGTGCTGAAGTCCATTTCTGAAATCCATGAAACAAATTATTGATGGTTGCAATTATTTTCAGTTCTCATCTGTTCTTCAAATTGAAATTCTGTGGTTTAGCATTCTGTTTTTATAAGCTGTAGGTAATGAAGGTTAGGTAGAACACTGCTTCAGAGGATCCTGGTAAACATTTATATCAAGCATTTTCTCTAGTCTAGGAGTGTTCTTTGTTCGGAACGATCTCTGTAACTCACAGGTTCTGGGGAGCACATTTATATATTTAGGTCAAAGTTCAGTCATACTTTTTTCTGGTGAAAAAATTTATTTCGTTAACTGTGTTTTTGAAACTAATGATCCTTTACAATCACAAAAAATAAGAGTAAGTTCATGAAAAAAATCACAATCTTTAAGGAAGTTTCTCATGTTTGAAGGACAGTTCAGAAGAAATAACTGCCTTACTAGAACTGTGTGAAAAGTAGCCTGATGATAAAACAAAGTACATATGCCTAAACGAGTTTATGGGAATTAGAGCTCTGTCCCACTGAAAATCAGTGAAATGAATTGCTAATGATAATACTGCAAAAATGCTAATATTGCATGCAGAATGCTAAAACTCTCTATTTGTGGGTGAATATGTATCTATCTCAAAAGGAAAACAACAGTTATCCATTAAATGGTTGGAATATTGGTGATGAGAAAATTATTGAAATACATGCCTTGGAGAGAGGAGAGTTTGTATAAAAACTCAGTAGTGATATACTGAAATATTATAGGGAAAAAGTGTAATGTAATTGGGAGCTAAATGAGAAGCTAGGCATCACTGAATCCATCAATGACAGGGCTAGGGTCAATCCAGCCAAAACACTAAAGTAATTGGAAATTCACCCTGAAGTAATTGGTTGCTGACATGTCCAGATTCAATCAAACATCAGTAATGAGCCAGGAATACCAGTCCCCTTTATGTATTTGTGTGAAATAGTGTCAACAGTTTTAGAGTACATATGAAATACAAGTTTTAGTATGTGAAGGGACTACAAAGGAAGGTGAATATTCTTTTATCAAATGGGAATGAACCTTTTGTTTCCTTCTGCATCACTAATTCAGACAGTAGGCACATATGTTTTCAGTACCCTTCAGGACCTTAGAGCAGGCACAAGATTATATGCATTTAAGATTTTAGCATGCTGCATAACCTGATCTCCTTCTGCAACAAAGTGACCTGCTTAGTGGATGATGGGAAGGCTGTGGACATCCTTTACCTAGACTTCAAGAAATGCTTTGACCCCATTTTCCAAAACATTGTCCTGGAGAAACTGGTAGCTCATGGCTTGAACATGTGCACTCTTCATTGGGTAAAAAACTGGTTGGATGGCCTAGACCACAGAGTGATGTGGAACGGAGCAATATCCAGTTGGTGTGCGGTCATTAGTGGGGATTCTCCAGGGATCAATGTTGGGTTCAGTCCTCTTTAATACCTTCATCAATGATCTGGATGAGGCAATCTAATGCACCCTCAGTCAATTTGCAGATGACACCATGTTGGGCAGAAGTGTTGATCTGCTGGAGGGTAGGAAGGTTCTGCAGAGGGACATGGACAGTCTGGATCCATAGGCTGAGGCCAAGTGGGTGAGGTTCAACAAAGGTCCAGTTTCCAAGACCTGCCCTTGGATCTCAACAACTCTGTGCAGCACTACAGGCTGGGGCAGAGTGGCTGGAAAGTGGCCCAATGGAAAAGGACCTGGGAATGCTGGTTGGCATCCAGCTGAACATGAGTCAGTATGTGCTCAGGTGGTCAAGAAGGCCAAAGGCATCCTAGTCTTCAGCAGTAGTGTGGCCAGCAGGACCAGGACAGTAACTGTTCCTCTGTACTCAGCACTGGTGAGGCCACATCTTAAGTCCTGTGTCCAGTTCTGGTCCCCTCACTACAGGAATACAGGTCCCCCTCACTATTGAGGTGCTGGAGCGTGTCCAGAGAAGAGCAGTGGTGAAGGTCCTGGAACACAAGTCTTATGTGGAGTGGCTGAGGAAGTTTGGGTTGTTTAGTCTGGAGAAAAGGAGGCTGAAGTGACTCTTATCACTCTCTACAGCTCCCTGAAAGGAGGTTGAAGCAAGGTGGGGGTAGGCCTCTTCTCCCATGCAACCAGTAACAGAAGGAGAGATGGCCTCAAGCTGCACCAGGGAATATCAAGGTTGGACATCAGGAATACTTTCTCCATGGAAAGGGTTGTCAAGCTTTGGAACAGGCTGCCCAGGGAAGCAGTGGAGTCACAATCCCTGGAGGTGTTCAAGAAATGAGTGGACATAGCACTTAGTGGGTCTCCTTGACAAGGTGGTGGTGGTGATTGGTCAAATGTTGGACTCGATGATCTCAGAGGTCTCTTCCAACCTTGTGATTCTCTGATTCTGTGACTAATAAATTCCAAGCAGCACTTCAGCAAAGGCTTTGCTAAGATCAGCTTTAATTGACTGTTTAGCTGGTAAGAAAATGGGTATTAAGGCACAAGCTCACTCTCTTTTGGTAAATTATGAGAGGCACCCTGATATTTCTGAAAGGAATCACATGACATTTTATCCAATTTCCAGTTTACCTTCAATGCTTCCATAGAAATTTAAACCCATACACACTACAAGATTAGATCACTGTAGTTGGCCAAAGAATTTTTTTTTTCATCCCTCTGTTCCTTTTCACCATTTTACTGAAGAAAAGAGAAAGACCCCATTCCACATTCTGGTTAGTGATATAAAGCTTCCTTTATTCTCTGTCTAAAACTCTGTATTATTGTCAGGTGTCCCACTTATTTCGTAGGGACTCTAAGAATGTGATTTAAATGAGCTGGGACTTTTCAGAAGCACTATAAAAAAAAGAAAACAACAACATATGTAAAAAACATCATAGAAATGCTTTGCTAGCTGCAATGGTGAAAGAGCTCACGTGTGAAGAAGCACTACAACCCATACTGTTATTGAGAATGTAGTTAGAAACTACAGCTTTCCAACTATTTAGGTCAGAAAAGAGCTAAAGAGTCACTGCCTTTTGTGGACTCAGGTTCTGCTTTACAATATTTTACACTGTTGCATGACAGCCCCCTCAAGAAGAATTGACTTCCTATAGAAAGGACGTGTGTGCCAGAGATACAATCATTTCTCAAGGAATTGAGCAGATAAACAGTCAAACTGCGGGACACTTTGTCGATGAAACAAAATAGAGGAGCTGGATTATACATGAGCTGAATGACACTGAAAGTGTAACATGGAAAATAGCATACAAAAAGCATTTCCAAATAGAAAAAAGATCAAGAAAAAAAGCTCACAGAGAATGGTAGACTAGATCTAGAGATCCTACAAGCCTGTTTCTTTGTTGTCATTAAATAGTTATTCATACTTTCATGCATCTTCTGCCTTTTCCTTTTTCCCTATCTGTCAGAAGGAACAATTATTAAAGAAAAGAGATATTATCTGTGAAGCATAACCCTTGTACATATTCTGGCTTAGTGAGTATGGATATATTTTGTAAAACAGATAAAAACATCAAGAATTTTGTATTCTTTATACACTTTTTAGTGAACTTCTAATAATAAATCACTGTTTCTGCTACCTGACACATTCAAAATTGCATAATATTTCTCGACTGCAGCAAATAAGTTCAGTGGGGTAGCAGAGCATGATAACTGAAATACGATTGAAATATGGGAATCTGAACTCCAGCACTGAACAAGTAAAGCAGGCTACAAAATGTCCTGCCTTGTACTGAATTAGTTACACACAAGTGAAATAAACAAACAAAAATCAAAAAAGCTCCACACCCAACTGTGATGAATATCCTCCTAAAGGTTGCCACCAGGCTTTGGGTCCAAATTTAAGTGAACAGAAAATGTCACAGGTATGCTGATTTCTAATTTTCTAACTCTAGGAATGAGAAGAGTTAGCTGGATGTAAATTTGAGAATTGGGACAAAAGCGGGAATAAGGTCATGAAATGTTGGTCATGTAGGCTGTCAGAAATTGCTATTTGTACCCTTCTGTACTAAAATATGTCTCAGTTTATGTGATTCCCTTTCTGTATGCCTCTCAGAAAAGAGAAGATTTTCCAGAAAACTTTCTGCACAGCTCTTTTGGCATTGCTTGCTAAAGATCATTTTCTCTGCAAAAATACTGGTAAAGAAAGGAAAGGGAAGGAGAAGTTGAATGAAACTGTGAAGGAAAACTACATACTGCAGCGAAAAAACAGAGGTAATTTGACCTCCTACCAATAAGATTAGTTTTCAAATTTTGCCACATAATTATGACCGTGTTCGATTTTTGAGGAGGGTTTTTCTGCCTACATGTGGAAACAAAGTTGTAGAACAATGTTGACTGCACTAGACACTTTTCTATAGTTCCTTGGATCACATTGGTCATGAGCTTGAACAGAACAAATTTTTGTTCTGCTTTAGAATGAAAAGTCGGCTGTCATGCTTTGACATGAGTTACAGCATGTCTGTACAGCAAAATACAATCTTTACAGTATAGTAATGAGAACCATCAAAAAAAAGATTGTGAAATAGTTTCTTACCTGACAAAGTGCATGACTAGACTGTTGATTACTATTCATAGTTAATGTTCTTGTTATTTTTCCTGCTGCTGCAGTTGTCATGTTGCATCAGCCAACAAAAATGGCAGAGACATCATCTCACAGATTTATTGTGGTCTTGGCTTTTACACAAAGGCTCCATCTAAAATGTTTGAGACTATCGGTGTAATTAAATTGTGGATTGGATTAAATTAGTATCTTGTTGACTGTGAGAGACAACGGCAAGTTATCTGAACCAAGTCAATTAAGCCTGTCTCAGTATTCATTCATTCACAGAGGAAAGTGTTCATATTTTAACACAGAATCTATGACTACAGAATGCTGCATAAAAATTATAATAGATGCTGTGATGTTTTTATCTCCTCTGCCTGCTGTTTCTTGTGTCTGCTTCTCCTGCTGTGTTGTACAGTATCCTGACAGCCATTTAATTTTAAATTTATATTTCCATTTTAAGTTTATCGGTATTGAAATAAAAAATAAATTTACTGGTTTTTAGAGAAAATTGGAAATACAGCAATTTTGTCACGAAAGGTAAAGGAAGAAAAGGCAGAGAAAAATACCAGTTGACCCCATAGAAGCTTTTTCTTTCCTTTTGAAAGCACACTTAAATTTTTTTCTGTGTACTACAAAGATAGCTTTCTTTTTTAAATGAAAATGAAAGTTTCATTACTATTTCCTTACTTTAACAAACTGTAACATTCATAGTAATCAGATGTCTTTTGATACTCAATTACAGGGGTAATTTGCTATTTATATCTCGTTTTAGAGGCTGCTCCTGTAAATATACATGTGAATAATGTTACTAATGCAAAGTTGAAGTGCATTTTGTAAAGGTAGTGCTCTGCCATGTGTATATATTTCTTAGAGCTGTTTTATAAATGTGTGTTCTGAATACATACTTTACAGATAACATGTATTTTCTGAATTCATGAGCCTTGTTTTTAAAATTTTCCTATGAAGTGAATCAGTCTTGAAATGCATTTTATTACCCTCTGTGGAACACATATTACTTATGTCCCAACCCAAAATGCAGCAAACACATTGAGGTGAAAAAAAGCTAGTGAGAATATCTGGTGGTATTCTTAATTTAGTTGTTTTGGTTTGCTTTGCTTTAGTTTTTTTCTTGTTTTGTTTTGTTGCAATGCAACCTGAACCACCCTACTGCATTATGTGGTCAATTTTGTGACAAATCCTCACTTTGAAATATCTAGATAATGTTTTACATGTTTTCCCTTCTTTATCTCAAAGTATCACAACATGCAGTATGAGGGAACATGGCAACTGGACCAAATGGCAGCATTTTGTGAAGTAAATCTGTACATGGCAGCAAGTCTGTTGCATCCCACGTGGCATTGTCCTGCTCCGTACATGTATGCACTGATGAATTTTACAGCATGGTGTGAGAGGTCTAAGATTTCCTGAGCACCTGCATGATCACAAGTATATTTCCCTGCCTGATATTCCCTAGAGAGGAATTTTAGAATACTAGCACAATACCATGGAGTGTTTCATCCTGTCTGCAATCACAGCACAGCTGTTAAGACTGGACCTCATGCACAACCTACACAAAGGAAGTTCTTTCTGGTCCTAGGATGGGTCGGTCTACATTGTGTAGTTAAATCTTGGAAACCTCCCACCTCCTCTCCCGGATATACTGTTCCAGTGCTGGAAATTGTTTCACCTAATGTCCAACCTGACCTGCTCAATCTGCAATTTGTGGTGGGTGTTTCTTGTTGGGTGATCTACTAATAGCAAGTAGAGTCTGCCTTACATTTGTACTTTTCAAGTAGCCATAGAATGGTATTGTATTAGCCTTTAGCCTGTACTTCACCAGTCAACACTCACCAATCTCTGTAGGAATTATTCAAATAGTAGGGGGATAACAGCACAAAGAATGAGAGGAATTTTTAGGCAAGTATAAATAAATCAAATACACAAAATGCAAACTAATGAGCAAACTAAACTTTGCTGGAAATGGAGGTCTGCAATACTGTCTTTTATATTACAAATTTCTACATGTTAAAGCACATTAACTATATATATATGTTATATATCTTTAAACTCCTTTTCAGAATTATATTCCGAAAAATTTTCCGTAAGAGCAACACTAAGAAACCAACCTGGCACATAATCAACCTAAGTCTGGGGGAGTGGAATGATTTTTACCATGTGAATGACTCCTGATCTGAAACATGGTACTGTCCACTGCTATCAAGGCACTGGGCCCTATGATGCAAATCAGTCTGATCTGAATAAAGAAAGAAAATCCCATAAATGAGTTTGATGTGTTAAACTGCTATCTCATGAAAATTTGGTCCCTAGCTCTAAACGGTACTACTGAGTAAGAGCCAAGTCATTGCAGGAGCAGAAGGTGGTGTTTGCAGCTTTGGGATAGACTTTAGGCACATATTCATCATCTGCTTTCACGTCATTTTCTCAAATTTTCCTAAATACTAAGTTTATTGCCACTAAAACTTAAGACTATTATGAGACAAACTACTGAGCCTCACATTCAATCAACAATTTTTTAGTAGTGTATCATTAATCAGATCAAAAACTTGGGAGGGCTGTGTTGAGGATCTTCTCTCCACCCCAGAGCTACTCTGTTAAACAAATTAATTCTCTTTGTTTAAATCAACTCTTTGCTTTTTCTATATAATATTACTATAAAATACACAAAATATATCCTTTTTAACACTCAGAGGCTTCTTAATTACAGTGTTTTGGGGTGTTTTTTTTGTAAGGTATATGCAACTTAATGGTGCTTTAAGTGCTCTCTGATATTTTGACACCTGTTGTTTCATTTGTTCTCCCATTTGAATTTTTGATTTTTTTTCTCCCATCTGAAATGTAAGAATTGTTTCTGTTATAGATGACTCAGTTGCCACAGTGTCTTTTCCAAGTTTCTTCCACTGAGAAATACCTTGTTTTCAAGCAGGGTATTGGGCTGGTGTGGTAGGTTGAACCTGACCTGATAGACAGCTGTTTTGACCAGTGGCGCTTTTTCGAGATTTCCATATTTAAAGCTTGGGGGAGACAGGAAGTTCCCTCTCTTTTGGTTTTGCAGCTCCTGCAGGAGGCGGGGAAGATGGGTGCTGAGGGTCCACTCCTCAGAGCGGCCTTGGGCTTCCTCCCCGCCCCCCTCCCTGGTGCCAGGGCATGGCTGGGCACCGGCGAGAGAACCCCTCAGAGCCCTGGGCAGCTGAGGAACAGCCATAATTGCTGCAATTAGCTGAGACCATCTGGCTGAGGCTTCTGAGGACTGCCTCCCCCCCCGCCACTTGGCCTGCGAAGATCCTGGCAGGCACCAATGGAGCTGAAAGACTAAGATCAAAGAAGCCAGCAGCACAAAGAAAGTGGGGTTTTTTCCTTCATCATAAAGCCTGTACAACGGAGACTACTCTTCATCATGGCGTCTCCAAGGTCAGAGAGAAAGAGAAAGCAAGTAAAACCGAAGATGGCGGCGGGGAAGAAAGAGGGCGGTGTCGCGCTTGCAGTGCGGAGCTTAAAACGGCTTTCTGCAGACTGTGGTAAAACCTGTAATATCCCAAACTGTTTTTCTCTTTAATCCATTTATAGACATGGAGGGTGATGAAGAATTCTGAATGCAGCCTATGTGCAAAGGGGACCATGCCAGGTTACCCAGAAATTGTGAAGAGTTGTGACTTTTTGAGATTTTTCTGTGAAGAAGCAAGTTGTTGTTTGAGGCTGGAATTTGTCCACCCTTGAAAGGGAAACCCCATGTGTGGCCCACGTGATTTTTTTTCCATGGGAGAGATGTTTTTCCCGGCAGCAGATATTCCGGGCTGACTGTTGGCTAGTGCAGTTTTGGGAGACCACGGACAGCAAAAGAAACCTCTGTTTCCTTAAATAATGGAGAGGTTTTTAAGAACTATAAATGCTTACCAAAAATCATGTTTTGTTATCCTTTGTGCTGGTTTGGGAAGGAGAAAAGGGAAGAGGGGGTGCTGGAGCAAAAGGAGGGGTTTACTTTAATTTCTTCTTATTTTTCTTCTTTCTTTCAGTTCTGTTAATAGACTTTTTTCATATTCTTTAAGTTTTGAGCCTGCTTTGCATTCCTCCAAATCTCCTATCTCACAAAAGATAAGAAAGGCGAACTGAAACCGCTACAGCTGGCAACTAGATTTTTGTTAAAGCATCTGGATTTTCTGGTAACCAGGTAATATAAAATTCTGAGCATACATCAAAAGGGATTAGTCTAGAGAAGGTTAGCACCGAAAAGTAATATTGTCACATTGTATATCCACAACTAGTTTGATTTTGCATACCTCTTGATTCCTATGTTATATTCTATTTTGCTTTTGATGAACATGCTTTTTCCTATTGCAAACATTTGGTCTTCACTTGTCACCTGACCTCTGATTGTTTCATAAAGATTTTACATTTTCAATCACAAAATGGTTTTGCTTGGTCTTTCTTTCAAAAATGGAAAGCCAAGCATTTTCAAGCTGTTCTTCAATAAATCCATTAAATAACCTGTGTTCAAGTACTATAGTTTTGTGTCTGGTTAGCGAGTGAACCCTGAATTTCCCCAAATATGTTTCATCAGTGGTTTAATTTTGGAAGTTTATTATAAATGTTAATTCTTTTTGTCCTTTTGGGTTTTTTTAACTATACACTTGATTATCTAGTCACTAAGGGGATATGATGCATTTTACCTAAATGACAAAAGAAGAGAGAGATCATACTTTCATCTATGTCTCCAAGACATCCAGTTGGTACTAGACCAGTCTGGTAAATTGGAGCAGGGCTTTGATAGTCAAGTCTGATTCATGTGGATGGTGTTTGTGGTTAGGTTACACTCAGTCACATGGCAGTTTTTTGGTAACACAAATTATCACTGCAACTAGTTTGAGTCACTTGTCCTCCTAGACTTGAGCCTGGATTCATTTGGGGCGTGATCTGATTTTTGCACAAACTTGATGCTTCCATCTGTGTGGGTATTGTTAAGCAGCATGTATTTATTGAAGAAGAGTGGTGTAATAGCAGTGTATAGACACAACAATTTCTTTAATTGCTTTGCTATTACTTCTTGGAATCACACAACCCGCAAGTGATACCCTTGTAAGCCATTTTCGTCCATCAAGATACATACAATGTGGTATCAGAAATGCTGTTCTCTTCTCAGCTGGCCCTGTGGTGTTGGAATTTTTCTCCCTAGCTAAAGCCTAGATATAAATATTTAGTTTGAACACAAAGAGAAAGCAAGACAAGCGGCCTGGTGCTTCAAGGGTTCCCGTTACTGGGACCAAGTCTGCAAACCGATCTGTTTATCTGAATAAATGCAAAAGTTTCTTATAGCTTGTTGGACCTGAAACAAACCTAGTGGTACATGGTGATGTGAGAATATATACCCAGTATCACAGCTTAAAACACTGAGTGAATGAACCTCATGGTCAGGTGAAAAAAAGATTTCATGAACTGTGGAATGATATTTAGACTTGACTCTTTAAGGAGAGTCAGACTGTTATGCTTATGCACGTACAAAAAAGTCTTGAAACCAAAAAAGTATAAGATAAAAAAAACTTTATAACTCTGCCTGAGTCCTATTAGGTGGGTGGACTGTTCTAATTCAATGTGCTAAGACACAAATACTGAACATCATGAAGTTATCTGTACAAGTTTAATGAGTGGTATTAGCAGGTTACTAATTTTTAATTAATTTATGGAAAAGATTAAGTGACATGTCAGGAATGTTTTTCAAGTTGAAGTGTAATCATACAGGTAAGTAGACACAGCAATATATATGAGCAAGGAAGATATATTAGAACACAGACTTCATTCATTTAAAAAATTGCTCGTATTCACATTTCATGGAGTGAAACCTTCAAAATTCAGTGCATTATATCTGTAAATATATCACAGTAGCAAATAAAGAAATGAAGTCTTGTTACTAAGGGGTTGATCACGTAAAATACTTAGTAAATGTAAAGTGCCAAATATTGCGAGCTGTTATTTCAAATTCTAATTACTTCATGTTATGCAAACTAGCTATAAGTTATTTGATGACTTAATTGGTACTACATTTTTTTTCTTGATCATAAGACTTTTTGCAGTATTCATTTCATCAGATAAAACTATATTAACACCTCACTGTTGCATATTTTGTTCTTAACATAATCAGTTAATACTGATTAATAATTTTTAATAGAATATCCTATACAAATGTATTATTTCTTTTTTCTATGTTGTATCTATATCCAGTCAGCATTCAGTTTTGCTTAGCAATATATCAATGCAGAATACAGCACAGTAGCTATGCCAAAAATTTCAGTGCATATAAAACAGAGAACTAGTACATAGGGCATGTCATCTGAATACTTGAATGTCCAAAGGGAAGAAGCTGTTTTCCATGGAAACATGGAATTACTACTTCATATCTGTGGTGGTTTGAACTTGGTTGGAAGCCAGTTGCCTGCCAAAGGCACTCTATCACTCCTTTCCTTACATGATCAGGAGAAAGAATGTAGAACAAAAAGCTCATGGATCAAGGTAAAGACAAGGAGATCACTCACCTGTTACTGTTATGGGCAAAAGAGGCTCAAATTAGGGGAAATTAGTTTAATTTCTTATCAGTCAAATCAAAACAGAGTAATGAGAAGTAAACCCAACGCTTAAAAACATCTTCAACCCATCTGTCCCTAGTTCCTGGGCTTGACTTTATTCCAAATTTACTCTAACTCCTCCTTCACACTGATGCTGGGGGATGGGAGTGGGGACTGCAGTCAGTTCATCACACATTGTCTCTACTGCTCTCTCCTCCTCAGGGTGAGAGACTCCTCACACTGTTCCCCTGCTCCAGCATGGGATCCCTCTTATGGGATACAGTTCTTCATTAATTTCTCTATCATGGCACCTTGCATGAGCTTCAGTTCTTCACAACCTGCTCCAGTGTGGGTCCCTTCCACAGGGTGCTGTCCCTCAAGCAGTGTAGGTCCCCTGCACGGTCACAAATCCTGGTGGCAAATCCTGAGGCCAACATGGGGCCCTGTGTCCACAGGGCCTGCTGGCTAATCTTGATCCATAAGCTCCTGACTCATCCCAAGGCAAAGCTCTGTGTATTTCTAGTGGTGAGTTACAGAAGGGGTCACTCACCCTCCTCACCTTGCTGGACTCTGCTGCCTAAAACTCACATATCCCTCCATTACAGCACTCCAGGCACTACCTACTTTTGTGTATGGGTAGTACCAAGAACTTTGATTTGAAGTTTTGTTGAAAAAACCATGTATTCCTTATATGTTGGTATATTTTGGTGTTTCTATTATATTTGAATTGTGACCTTAAACTAAGATTCAGAATTGATTTGAGAAAAAATATCTTTGAGACTAAAGCCCAGGCTGGTGTTCACAATGATGAAATCTTTTAAAGACTTTGTTGAGAAAAGCCAAATTCATAATTTCATGCATTCTTTTAATTCAAATATAATGAATATAAAATTTTGAGGTTTTTATAAACAATGGAAGCTGTGAAAAAAAGAAAAAAAGGTCTTCTTAGAAGGTTTGGGTCATATTTTTAAAGGGTGTTTATTCTACATGAAAATTTCACCACCATAAGGCACAAAATGTAGACTCTCCTAAAGTGTGTGTAAGATATGGGATATGAACAATTGTTTAAATTTTGTATGGATCATTACACAGAAGCTGTGGGTAAATGTGTTTACTGTCTGCAGCTTTCTGAAAGCTATTCTATGAGTAAATTAGATAGGCTTAGCCAACAAGTATGTAAGTTAGAATGATTTTGAAAAATTACTTCTCCAGAACAATAGGCAATTTCACTGTCTCATTTAGAGAACAGTCAGCAGCTTGTGTCCATCATGTAAAACAGTCAGAAACTTGGCTTCTTTACCAAACAGGCTATAAAATAACTTATTTAGCAAATTAAATTAGAAGATTTCATTTGCTCAGTTTGCAAAATCATCCACCATGTGTAGTTTAAATGTGTTTTTAAATATTATGATAGAAATAATATGAATCTCTGAAAATTCCCTAAAGAAAACATGGCACCATATCTGCTGAATCACCGTACTATCTTCTTTCTTTCTTTCTTTATAAAATAATGTTGGGTGGTTTTTTTTGTTTGTTTCTTATGTCCTAAATAATAGCCTTTGAGATGCACAGACTATCAATTTCCCCAGTGATTTTAATTTCTACTGTCTATCTGTGCACATTATGTCAGACATTACATATGTATTTGCATATCAATATTACTGCTTTTTTGCTACTGAATGCAGAGACATAGAAATGTTACATACATTTTCCTTCTTGCATCCTTTAATCAAATTCTTATCTCTGTATGTATTGTTACTCAGGGTGACATTTTAAACAGTCCTAAGTGATGACAAGATCAAGGCAGATATGCAGATTTATCAGAGAAAAAAGAGAGATGGTGGACAGGCTAGGGACATAAACACAGACATCTGTAGGTGAGAGTTAAGGGGTGTTCACATTTACTCGCACAGACCATGTGAATCTGTGCTGGCAGGGCTGCTCTTACAACTGCAGATGTCCAACAGCAGTCTGATCCCATCCCTTCCCATGCTAGTTGCAAAATGATGATGGAGAACCTTTACTGGCAAAGAGGTGTCAGTTGCTTTCTGTGGGTAGATGCAATCTGGGGCTTCTTGGAGCAGGTCAGCACAGAGGATACACAAAGACATTTGTCAGAAGTACTTTCTTCAATGTGGCGCTCTTCTCCACTAGGAACTCAGCTGACTGACATGATTCTCTTATCTCCAAGGTGTTCCCAGTGATGAATCTTTACCTTCCTTCAGCCAAGCTGTATGCCTGCTGCAGCCCAACATCCAGTTGACTAGTCTGGTTTACAAAAAGAAAGTAGGCTTTTGGAGTTGTTGAGCAAATAAACTTCAGGAATACCAAGCTACACTAAGATATGTACACATTGAAAGACACAGATCTTTCTTTCTACGATGAAGCAAAGGCCATAATGGGACCCAGTGGCCCACTAGGTAGCTCATCCACTGAATGAATAGAGACAGTCAGTCATGGGGGGTACGGATGGAAGGGGACTGCTTGGAAAACACATGGTGGAGGTATATAAACAGGTAAGCAGGTCTTTAAACTGCAATGGGGAGTGGTGGTTTGAGGAGAACCATTCTGGTGGGACAGAATGAGTGTGAGGATTTTCTGAAGCAAGCCATGAAAAGGTTGCACCGGTCTGAAAGCAAACTGGTGGGAGAAATGAACCCCACACAAATACCTTGAGAGAGAATTCAGGTTGGAGGCACAATTTAGTAGAAAAAAACCAATAAATGTGATGATACACAGAAGAACTGGCTTAAATTCACAGTCAGAGCACAACCTGGCACCCAGTTGGTCAGGGTGGTGGTCACAATCCTATCAAATGGTGGTTGCAGTCCTGTTGAAGTGATGGTTGCAGCAGAATACTGTGATCCTGTGGAAAGTCTGGTCCTCCTCTGGATCCATCCAGTGGGGGCGATGTCCCAAGTCCCCAGTTTTATCTGCTCAGGTTCAGAGGGGAATGCTTGGTACCTCCCCAGGGGCAGGGAGTTTCACAAAGGAATGATGTAATCCTGTGAGTTATAGGAATTTTTTTTTAAGTTTTTGATGGTCCTTGCAGCTGCCTACTCTGCAGGTGACACTGAGGTCGTTATGGCCCATTAGCAGACATGACCCCCTCAGGATGGGTGGAACTGTGCTGGTGCTTGCCTGCAGGGAGTTATCAGGGCTGAGTCATTGGTGGGAAGAAAAAGAAACATTACCCTGCTTGACAGGGTTTACCTCTTTTTCTTTATCTCATTTAGTACCCAGCTTGTAGCCTGAGGTGTCAGGTGTGCACTGGGCAGCTCCTGTGAGCCACCCGTCATTAACAGTTTTTCAGAAATGAAGTGGAGGGGAGTAGAATACACAGATTGGGTTACACACACATAGTGCTAAAGTTCTCCTGGAACCATGACAGAGGTGTACTCAAATACCCAGAAATGAAAACTCTCTTGGTCCTCCTGTTCATGGATGAAAGTTAGTCCGCAGCATTTTTTTTAAAGCTTTACCACCCAGGGTTTTATTTGAAAGCTGTTGTGCATGATTAACTGAATTTTTGCTTTTTGAAAGAGCCCAAAAGTGCTCTCATAGTAACAAATCACTTGATTATTGCAAAAGGAGAAAAATAAATCTTTTTGCTTTGGATGAAAAATATTCCTAAATTATGTTTTAATCACATATTATTTTCTGTAGATTTTGTTTTGCCAAGTATGAAGGAAAGTTCTTTGTAGAAATTCTTGTAAAGCCACATAATTTGGAGCTTAAAGGTCAGGATTGTTAGTCTGTCTTGTTTATGCTTAGAGTCTTCTGATTTTAAAATAATTGCTATTTTTCAACTGCAATGATGTAAAAGAGCTTAACCTTGGATGTTAAAGTTTCCACTCTTGTCAAAAAGGATACAGACCATCCATGGAGAACCCTAAAGTAAGCTTAAATCTTCCTGCACACTTTTCTTTCATCCCTGAATTTCCATTGGTTTCAGGGAAGCTGTTGCTAATTATGGGCATATCTGTAATTTTGCCATTTGTCCATTGAAGGGGAAACTCTCTGCTGAAGTGCTTTAGGTGATATCTAACTTAGAGATAGTGATTTGTTATATTACTGCCGGAATTCTTTGTCAATAAACAGCATTTCATTTCTGAGCTACAGCAGCATTGTTCAGACACCTCACTGACTTGTCACTGAACAGTTCTGCAGAAGGGAGATTAACAGTCTCATGAAAAGGATTCCCTAAACAGGACAAACTCGAGCGTTCTGTATATGCATTGGTGATGTTCTGTCCTGCATGAGAGCAGAGTCTGTATGCAATTGACATTACTTCAGTCATTAGACATACTGCATTTCTGCTCCCACAGTCTCTGGTGGGAGTCCTTATGGCAGTATTCCTTATAGCAAGAACAATTTTCTTCATCAACAACCAGTATTTTTTCTGACTCCCTGAGGGACTTCTTACTTCTTACCTGTAGGAATTGTCAGCAATCCTATATACTTGGTTTTTCTACAAGTCTTCATTCTTTCAGTTTTCCTTTTCAAGCTCCATTTAGCATGTCTCACAGCAGTTGCAAAACTCTTGTTAAGTTTCATCACTTCAGATTTATTTTTGAGTTTCTCAGATTGACTTTCTAGATCTTTTATATGATTATCTAGCCTTGTGCTTTTATTAAGGGAATGGTCTCTCGTGGTTCAAGTACTGAGACTACCTGGACTGTTTCCACTTCTGTCAGTAAGTTTCTTTGCAATCTCTTGTGCCACAGTGCCCTAGCATTAAGGTGAGGAAACAATTTTGTCATTTCCAGGCATTAGGTGAAGTATGCCTCACTAATGACTGTGATGAGATTACTGGATGATTGTGAAGTGCTATTATCCATCATTTTACTTAACTTTCAAAGCGTGCTAGGCTTTTAACAACCATTTACTGGAAAGAGGTTAATATTAATGTTACTTGACCCGTTAAAAGACACTCTTTTCAATGTTTTCGTTTTGCAATACTTCAGGCATTTTGATTGAAATATTCAGTTTGGTACCCCAGACTAAATAGCCTAAATACCCCCTAAAAACCTAATATCTGCAGAAAAGGCAGTTCAATAGTTCTTAGAACAGAGTTAGGAAGACCATCTTGTGTTGTCCTGTGTTACCAGCATTATTGTTACTGCTGCTACAAGACACAAAATCTTCTGTGGGGATACAGCTTTCTAATTTTTTTTTAATTTCCCAGGTTTCAATGGCTTGATTTTATAGCCTTAATATGTTCTTTTAACATAGTTCTTTTTATGTCAAAACAAAATTCAGGGCCCAAAATTAGCATAATGCTGTCTTTGCTTTACCAAATGCATTCAGATGAAAAAAATCAGTATGTCCTTGTCAGTAAATTGCTTCCAAACTGTGTAATGAAGAACAATAGAGAACAAATAAGAAAGGGCATGCAGTGGTCCATAACACTGAGCATACACATTATTTTAACAGATGTTTCCTATTAATAAGGCTACTTAGCAGTTCTTTTAATGTATTCCTTCATTCTTCCAATAAGCAGAAAGTATTTTTGATTCAGTGCTGCTTTAATATTTGATAACCACATTAATTATGGAAAAATCTCATTAGAAAAAAATTCTCTTAGGTGAATACAGAGATTCTAAAGTGATATCTGTGAGCACTTAAAAATAGGGGAGCAGATCAACTCCTTTACACTACATAATAATTCTAAAGCTAGGTATGACAATATTTATAAAAAAGAATTATTATTTAGGGACATTGAGTTTGAAAGCAGTAAAGTGATTTGCTAAGGTTTTTCTGTCCTTTAGGCTAACAGATTTTTTAAACATTTATCCATCCTGCTGTTTTCTGGATCCTAGTAGTAATACATTTAGTTTTTCCTTTTGTTAACAGCTGAGGAAGATTGAAGCCATGTAATTAATAAAGAACATTTGTTAGTTTTACTAAAACATGTGGAAAATAAAACAGAATTATGCAACTGATTATTTTCTAAAGAAGATGGTGACAGCATTGACTGATAGCATTTATATGTTCAGCTTCAAATCTTCTGTCCTCCACATTAAAATGAACTAAATTCAGCACTTGATGAAAATGAAGATGAAAACAAAGTATAAGAGAACAGACTCAGCATAAAATGTTTTAAAATAACTAGTTGCTAAGAGATGTGATTAATGCTTATTAAGCAAACAAGGTTCAATGTGTATCTACAGAAAGTGAAAAACTAAAGCTAATAATACCACCCAGAGGAGTGAGGTATGTTATGAGGATAAGAGAATGAGGCTACATTGTTCCCGGTCTTTCTGAAGCTGGCCACTGAGTCTCATGCACAGTCATATTTTTAAGAATGGGCTTGCATCATGTTTGATGCACGAGCTTCTGTTCTAGCTGCTAAATGCTATTCTAATGGGTAGTAATAGTACAGTTTTAACCATGGATGTGAACACTGCTTTGGAAAAACTGTTAGGACCAGGAGGAGGAGAGATGGTAACTGAAGCCTATAAAAAGAATAATCTATGTCAAAAATAGATATATAATACAAAATTCACCCTAATGTCCATGCTTCTGTGTAGCATATAACTCCTTTTTGTAAAAGAATAGATATATAATACATATGATTAATAATGAAGAACTTCAGTGATAAGAAAAGAACATGACTGCTGTTTCAATCCACAGAAATCAATTCTTGTCACAATATTTCTTAGGCTCTTTTTGAAGAGGAACAATTCTCATTCTTGAGACTGACAGACTGACTAATTTTCTCTTTTTATTGTACTTTTAGAACATTGTTATTCTAAATGGCTCTCAAAGTTCTCAGGTACTGATTAAGAAAGAAAGACTGAAACACCAGTTGGCTGTTCATCAACCAGTCATGAAACCATAAATAAGAATTTTGTTCTTTGGATTGATAAATAGGTTCCTTGACCTAATGAAAATATAGTCAGTGAACCTCATGATAATTAACTAAGGTGAAATGATTCTTCAGCTTCCTCAAATTCCTTTGTGCATGGCACCGGATCCACTAAAAACCTCAGGGTGGACAGGGAAACCATACCCGAAAAATAACTCAATTCAATCCAATCCCATCCAAGTGACTAATTAGCAAAAGCATTATGGCCATAAGCCAGGAGACATTAAAAACCCACAAACGGAATCCTATCAATACATACACAATAATGGCCCATACATTTGGATTTCAGTTTCTTCTCATCAAAAATTAGTAAAATTTCTAATAGATATATGCTGGTAACTGACTTGGAGGAAAGACGTAGTATCACTCACTCGTACTCCACTCCTCATTCTCCTGTCTGCCCAGAAGAAAGATCTTAACAGCCAGTTGTGGTTTAGAGTTTGTTGCAGAAAATTTCATGCCAATACAGCAGTCTTTAACTGCTGCTGTTCTAAATTTTTCTGACCTGGTTACTCTAATTAGGAAAGTGTCCCACTCATGGCTGGCAGCCCTGAATGCAAGAGATATGTTTTTTTATGCAACGGGCACATCTTTTATGTGCAAGATTTTTTCTACTGGGACAGACTGGAGTGCCCATATACCTCTAACAGTCTCCAGCAGCAGTATAAACACTCACCCATGATTGCATGCATTGTGCTTGCCAAAATTTTATGAACAGTTTCAATCTCTCCAGATATTTTGGTCCAAGGAGACCTCCCTGAAGAGGAGGAGCTTGCATGTGGCAAGCACTTTGTGAAATAGAAGTTGAGATGCCACCTGAATCTCAAAACCTTCTTTGTAATTAACACTGTCAGTTGTATTTTCAGCCAAGCATATTTCCTTTCTTTTCTGTTTCACAGGAAAGCTGAATGAACTGCACATGGATGGATGGATTAGGCCACACAAGCTTTGTATGTGTACAAAAAATACTGTCATTAGTTTTGGCTGTAATACTATTTCTTCTGTGTGTAATAATATGGAAACCTAAATTTTAAGGACAGCAAATCAGCAGGTTGAATTCATGATATTATTCTATACCCTGACAATGCAATTCCCTTTGACTCGTAATAAAGACACAGAATGGCCATGGTCCCAAGTTTATGATAAATGTACTGGAAGTGCTGGGATTCCACCCTAAGGTAAGGCTAATTTGAACCTTGATGTTGTGGTTGTACATGAATTATATCTCTTAAGTGAGTGGGAGTGAGGAAAAAATGATGAAAAATAATTAAAAACCACTCATAACCATGATATTTCTGAAATATTGGCACTCCAAACAATGCCCAGGGAAGAAATAAAAAATAGAGTGCCAAGCAATCAATTGGTCTACTCACAAAAACCCCTCAGCAATTAAAATATACCGTACCGATTTTATTAAAGCAAGTAACAGCAAAAAATCCTGTTATTAGGTATCAGAATCAAATTATCAGTACAATTTTACTTTTATACAAGTAAAATTACATTTTGTTCATGGTGAAAACAAGGTGTAGACATTTTGATTTTCCTAATTGTAGAATGTAAATTGTGAAATTTGTGTATGATGGTGACTTCTAGAAATATCTATGCCTAACCTAAATTTTTTTACAGTGGCACTGCACAACAACATCATCTTTTATGGGCA
The DNA here is from genome assembly GCA_013397815.1 of Aleadryas rufinucha. Classification (NCBI taxonomy): domain Eukaryota; kingdom Metazoa; phylum Chordata; class Aves; order Passeriformes; genus Aleadryas; species Aleadryas rufinucha. The sequence continues at coordinate 40,860 of VZTH01009592.1, read as the reverse complement.
AAAGTGGATCATCACAGATGAGAGTGGAAATCAATACATTCCCTCTCTAAAGAGAATTAAAGGAGACATCATTTTGATAGAATGCTGAATTCCAAATAACCTTAAATGCATGACAACAGTCTTATACCTTGCTGTAAACTATGCCAAAGAAAAGATGTTGTTAACTATATTGAAGGGGAAAAAAAATTTACACATCTGCTCTTTTAAGTATGAATGCTGGCATATCTTTAAAATATCCCATCCAACACCTGTAATATTCCTTTGGCTAGACCCCCAACTCTTGAAAGGGTTGGGGTCTACAATTCAAAACTTATTGTTGAAGAGCCATATTTACCAACTCCTATCAAATTGTCTCCTCATATCTAAAACATTGGTCCTTAATAAAAAATACAGGTCAACAACAAATGTGATCTGACACAGCATGGTCATTCAAATGAGTTAAGCTGCTACTGCAGAATAATGTTTCCACAATTTGATCAGCCTGGACACTGTTGCTGAAAATCTCTTATGCAGGATGGACAGCAGGCAGCTATCAGTCACACTCAGTGGTGTCAGGCTGGCCTCCTCTCCTGTTTGGATCCTGTGCATGGAGCAAAGGCAGAATCAAATACCAGGAGAACTGCATTCGGAGGGGTCGCATGACGCAACTTGGTTATTATGTTACTTATTGACTGTAAAACCTGCACCTAAAGGTTTCGTTTTTGCATCTGTAAGGCTGAGAGAGGGAGAGGAGAAAAAGCTAGCCCTTTCATGGCAACCTTTATTTTAGACACTCAAATCTCTGACCATCAGCATGCGGTGACCTTCCAGCAATCTTGCTGTGATGCTTATGCACAGACAAGTCACAAAAGCAGATCAGATCTGTTTTCTTCTTATCACTGCCCAATTCTTGCTCAGTAGTATGTGTTAGAGCAGGTTTTAGCTTGTCTTATAAATGGCAGAAGTTTGTTTTGTTTATACTCCACCATTCATTGAATTGACAAGATTTTCAGGCATAACAACTACCTCAAATTTTCTGGTAAGAATAATATACCACCAGTCTTTGCAAGTGAATTCCTGGTTTAAGATTTTTGCATTCATTAATATATTAAGAGCAGTTTTGAATATTAAACTGTAATATTGTATCACGTCATAATTGTAAATTTTACTAGTTTGAATATAATATTAATTTATATATATTTTTTAAATTCTACAAAATTCTTTTAGAGAGTGCTTTCTTTTTTGAACATCAGAGATGGTATCTTTAATAGCATTTTCTGTCCCTATGTAGTGGTTTCAGTTCACCCCTTTATTTTTTGTGAGATAGGGGATCTGGAGGAACGCAAAACAGGCTCAAAACTTAAAGAAAATGAAATGTTTATTAATAGGATTAAAAGAGAAAAGAAAATAATAAGANATGTTTGCAGCTACTTGCAGCGATTATAGTTGTTCCTCAGCTGCCGAGCTCTGAGGGTGGAGCTCGAGGCTGCTCTGAGGAGCAGAACCTCAGCGCCATCTTCCCCCCACCTCCTGCAGGAGCGGCAAAACCCCAAAGAGGGCACTTGCTGTCTCCTCCAGGCTTTAAATATGGAAATTCCGAAAAGCGCCACTGGTCAAACGAGCTGTCTGTCAGCTCAGGCTCAACCTACCACACCCTACTTTTGGGATACCAAATTGCTTTACTTTACATCACTCTGAATATACAACTGGAGTGGACTCCTTTTTTCTGGATCCTTCCAGGTGAGGGTTCAGATTTAAAATTTGCCCTAAAACTAATAGAGGGTTTTGAAATTTATTTGTATTCTTCTTAGACCAAATTGAAATTTGTAGGGCTTTTTAACCTCTTCAGTGTGTGATTCTAAACAGCATGGTATGCATTCTTCTGATCCCAACTATGTTCTTTTCCCCAATCATATTCTTCACAGAGTCGCTTTCCACATCTTTTTCTTCTTTGTAGTGATCATCTTAAATAATAGCATCAAAATTTGTTGTGCCACCACTTTGTGAAGCTTTAGGTTTTTTAAGGCACCAGAAATATCTGAAGACGACATGTAAAACTAGGCTCAATCTTGTTACTTCACTGACTTACTTTTTCTAGCTATTATGCATTTAGGCAACCTGAATGGTTTCTGTATTTTGTTATTGCTGTAGAAGGTAAAATTCAAAACCCTGAGATTCAGTGTCTGTCCAAAGTCATATTTATAGTTATAAAAAATCTGAAGAACAAGAAGCTGATATATAAAGCATTAATGGTATTCAAAACTGGCCTAATATGATACAGAAATCAGACTTTTTATTAAATTGGGCCAGGTTTGGAAACAGCCCTCCTCTGTTTCCTATCATGTCCGTACTCAAACAAAGTTTTCACTGATGTGAATGCTGAGAATTGAGGAGGGGAAAAAAAAAAAGGAACTTTCCATTTATAGACAGTTTATTACACACCTTGCTTTTTGACACACAATTTTTACACTATGGAAGACAAGATACTCAGAGTCAACATGATTTTCTCCTCTCCCTCTCTACTCTCCTCAGATTTCATGTATTTTTTTATCGTGATATGTAGAATATTCTGAGGCCATGTAAGACATGCTTGACAAATATTCTTTGTAAGATTTACTAGTACTGGCTGTTCAGGCTGATTATAAAATAGAAGATCCAATGTGAAAGTAAAGATTTTCTTTTGAGTAAATCTTGATGATTTACAGAAGTAGAGATGACAATAATAGTCACCCAACAAAGGGACTGATTAGGGTCTGCCCTTGCACAGTCACTTCAAGTCTATGTGATGAAGATGTTTTCTGCCCCAACAAGGACCAATTCTGGTGATGTGACAGTTAGATGTTAAGAGAAAAGAGTGTGATGCCAACAGTTGAACTTAATGGGTTCAAGCTACCAATACTCTGACAAATGCCATCACCAGCTGTGGTCTTTAGAACGTAGGTCTTAAATCTTTCAACTTTCTGTTGATTGTCTCTGTCACATTCAGTGGTTCAGTGTTTCTCAGGTGCTGCTAACGGTACTGCAGGTGATAGACTAGCTGTGGTAGTGTGTAATGCATGAAATATTGTTCATTTCCAACAGTAAGAAAGAGCTATTAAAAAAAAATGTTTCTACTGTATTATACTTACAGGGAGTGAAACGAAGTCATAGACAAGGTTGTAAACAAAAGCTAAAAAGGAAATTCATTTTGGAACATATGCATGCTTGTGTAGAAATCTGTTTCTGCCATTTCATCTTTGCTCACGGAAAAGGTGAATAAAAACACAGCAGAAGAATGAAACTTTCTGCAGTGGATCTGTTCTTAAATAATTCTTGCACATTAAGTTTATGATTGGTGTCTTGGTAAGACAGAGAAAACTAATGGCCATGTACCACAAGGAGATTTGAATGCTGGTACCCTAAGCTGCACCTTGTCAAATACCTCTCACTCTGTGATGTTAAGCTCCTTCACAGAGAAAATATCTGGTCTTGTTTTATTAATCAAACAGCAAACAAACAAAAAACTCCCCCAAAATCTCTTTCTTGAGTGATGTATTCTGTCCTCTAGAGTAACTATTACATTTGTAGTTTCAAAGGAAAACCTTGAATTCATTATAATAGCTTATTTTTAGGTTTTATCAAACATTAATAAGGAATTTAAAAGTATATTGTCCTTCTTTTTAAGGTGCAGAATCATGTAATTTAAATCAGTAAGCTGCAGAATATATAAACTAGTCCCATGAAATGAGGAATGTAAATTTATATTGAGAAGAAAACAGACCAAGGAGAGCTATCAGACATAGTTCACTCAAGGAATGAATCCAATATCTAATACTGGAAATATTGGCAATATTACCAATCTAATATTTCTTCTTATGACATTGTAAATCTGGAGAATAATGAGGTGACAAGAAATCTACAGCATGGATTTGTCAAGATAAATCCCTTGTAACCAAACTGTTTTCTTCTCTTACAGAATAGCTGAGTTAACTAAAAAGAGAAAAATATTTGCTAATATATATATATATATATTATTTACTCAAGTAAAACTTTCATCTAACAGTGAAAATGCATGATCTGAACGATATTGCTTTAAAACTGATGGACTGAGTGAAAAACTATAGCCAGAGAAAACTATCAATGAGATGCTATCAACCTGAAATGAAGAAATTATGATCTTTGGTGTTTTCAATTTGCACATTTTCTTTATTTCCTTAAAAGACGTAGTAGACATCCACATAGAAAGGTGGAAGAGAATTGCAAATGCTTTGGTGCCATTCACAGAAAAATATAATATTAAGGCATTGGCTAAAGAAAGTACAAAGTGTTTCTCTATAACAGAAAACTGTCACTTCCATTATGAGGTGGAGGAAAATAGGGAGGCAGCAACAGTTACAGTCTGTAAGTTCAACGAGTTAAAAAGGTGATGAAAGAAGTGGTCTGTAAGTAAAAAAGAAAAGGAAAAAGAAAGAAAAGGTGTTTGTATGCACATCATCTGGAAGAAAAAAAAAGTACAATAACTATGTAACTGGCTGTAATTTTGCAAAAAGGAACAAACATTTCTAGGAAAAAGAAAGAGTCCCCTCTCAGCATGGTGCTATATAATTGTAAACCAAATTACAGAAACAACAGCTTTTGGCAGATGGTATTTTACTTTTTCTTGAAGTGCCTTCTAAAACAAAAACATAATTCAAAACATCACCGAAACAATGCAAAGAGAAAAATGTACTCAAATAAAGAGAAAAAAAGAAAGGCAAATTAGCAGATTTTCAAAACAATTGAATTTTATCGAGCAATAGCCTGCTGAAGGCAGTGGATGGTGAGTCGTTGTGTTCTGGAACTCAAGGTGTGGCCTCCCAATACTGAGTACAGGGAAGAATGACTTCCCTGGTCCTGCTGGCCACACTGTTCCAGATACAGGTCAGGATGCCTTTGGCCTTTTTGGCCACCTGAGCACACTGCTGGCTCGTGGTCAGTTTGCCAACAATCAGTGCCCACAGGTCCCTTTCTGACTGGCTGCTCTCCAGTCATTCTGTCCCCAGCTTGTAGTGCTGCAGGGGGCTGCTGCGGCCAAAGTGCAGGACCCGTCACTTGGCCGTCTTAAATCTTTTTGGATTTGAATCATCTATCCAGCCTGTTCAGGTCTCTCTGAGGAGCCCTTCTACCCTTCAATAGATTGACACTCACCCCCAACTTGGTGCTACCTGAAAATTTCTTAATGGTGGACTTGACTCCATCACCCAGATCATCAATAAAGATATTAAGCTGGGCCCAACACTGATCCCTGGGGACACCAGTAGTGACTGGCCACCAACTGGATGCTTGTACTGCTATTCACACATTTTCACTGCTTCAGTTTTAGCATTGCTAAGTCAGAAGATTCCCTTGGGTGCTTTTCAGTCTCAGAGATATTAATTCAAAATCTGTTCATTTATTAGCAACAACTACAGAATGCACCCGGGTAGCAAAGCTCAAATCAGCTCTTAATGATATAACTATTCACGAAGCAAATTAACAATGTGGGTGCTGTACTTCTGTAAACTCTGCTTGCATGCAAGCAGCTATCACTCACAGCTATCACACTTTAATGGGTAGTACTTGTAAGGCTACATGTTGATTTCTGTGTTTTACTGAGAAGTGAGAAGGTTATTCTCATAGGGTTCGTCTTTTTTATTTTATTTTTCTTTTTTTTTTCCCCTCTTTGCTCTAGTTCTTATTCAAAGTCTGTAGTATACAGAAGCTTGGGGAATTTCACTGTTAACTTTAATTCTTGTAAGAATTTAAGATAAGGAACTGCTTGCATCTTCCTCTGGTCACAGGACGCTGCAGCAGATCACAGTTTCAGCGATAATGAAAGAAGCTGTAATACAGTTTGGGAGCTTAATTCAAACACATTTTTAAACTTTCGACAGATTTTTTTATTTTCTGAAACATATGAGATGACCTAAAATCTACTGGAAATATGTATCCAATATTATTCAGTAAAATATCTGTATAGATGCAAAAGAATTTATGTGGGAAATGTCTGCACACACACACACAAAAAAATTAGAATATAACGGTACCCACTTATTCTGTACCCAGATTAAAAAAAGGATTTTTCTAAGCTATGACTTCTGCATATTGACTCCTTTATGGAAGCTTGATAATCACACCCTTCCTAAGTTTGCTTTTGTGAGAAGAGAGGATAGTTAGGATCCACTGACAGGTCTGCCAATAAATAAATATACTTATTTATTTTATACCTTTGCTTAGTACTAAAACCTGCAGCAATCTAATGGCTTTCTAATCAAATTCTAGGCAGAAATTCCTGCCACAGACACTGCAAAGTTTGGTCCTGATTTTCTTATTGCTTTCTATACACGGATAGATCCCTTATTATTAGTACTTCCACCAGGGCATGGGAGTCTGATTATAAAGCAGTGCTTCCACAAGTGCTGGCATTCAGTTTCAGTTAAATATGTGTAGCATATACAACATGCCCTTTTTCCTATGTCCCACTCAGATTTTTCTTTCAAGTGTTCCAAATTCAGAGCCATACTCTTTAAGGAAAATACTTTATTTAAGAAAAAGCTTGCTTTGTCATCTCATGCTATACCGGAATAATCATTGCATCCAAAAGTTTTTAGCTGAAGAAAACTGTATATTCTCTGGTTGTTTGTCTTTTATGAGGCTGCAAATGTGTTGATAGATTAACAGCATTGCTTATAAAGAAGTATTGTCTTATATGTTTTGCATGTTATTGTGACTTTTAAAAGTGAAGATTAATAGAGCTGAATTCTGAATTGCATACGGATAAGATGGTTTGCAGTAATTCCTTTATCTTCTTCCATTTTGAGGGATTTATTTTCCTTTGCTGTATTTAAAAACAGCTACAGAGATTAATGAACTTCACACTTGATGTAATGTACTAGATAAACAATATATTAAAAAAAAAAAGTGTGTTTATTTTATCTTAATGAAAAGTTAAAAAAAAAAAAAGGTGAAACTATTATATTTTGTCTGACCCTTCCATTAAGGTATTTCACTGTGTTTGGGGACAGAGAAGTATAGGATGCAGGGAAGAAGGATAGTATCTTCAGACACTTGTTATTACCTGTATGCTGCCTTAGCTGTTTGTGTGCTCTTCTATCAGACTTTACAGATGCCATGGACAAAATCTGCAGAATTGAATTACTGGTGTTCTCTGGCTCCTTTGCATCTTTGATGCCAAATAAATGCCTACTCAGTACAAAGGAGGGGCTCATGAATATTGCAAAGTATGGGGAAAGGCATTTTCTCAGAAAAGTACTCTGTCTTTCAGAGGAGTGTGATCTTTATCAGCAGATGTACGGTTACTATTCTGCAGGCAAGTATTGTTGCTGGGAAACAGACCTTGATGACATAATAGGTGACAAGTATTAGTGTTTCGTTTGGAAAGAGCATCATGAAGAGTCTTGATTTGCTAAATGAGGACATTTGCCTTTTTGCATTGTGTCTGTGTCTGACGACAACAGAAAAACCGCAGTTTGTTTTCTTTGGAGGTGGTGGTGGTACATCCTCCTCCTCCTCCTCCTACTACTACATTTATAGTAAATAAAGCCATCTGACTCAAACTGTTTCTGAAATACCTTCCTTGCCTTTGGACTAAACTCGCTGCAACTGATTGGTTTCTGCGTTAGGTGGGAGATCTAATTTCTAGTGCCCTAAGTTTAAACATAATGAAACAAACAGAAAATGCTTGTATAATGTATTGGTTCCTTCAGTTTAGTTTAACAAAGAAGATTTAAGTTATGGGTGGTTAACCTTGCCACTTTCTCCCTTCCTCTTCTCCATGTTCCAGGCTTGAATCACCAGATATCAGAAGACTGCAAGTCATTGGAAATTATGTCTCTCAACCTCCAGGGTGTGTTTGCTTTGAATATATTTTTAATTTCTCCGAAGCTTAGGAAAACACATTCAGAATTCATAAGTAATTTTCTCCTGTATGTGAACTCCTTCTGACTATAAATAGCAGGATACTGCAGTGGGTTTTTTTCAGGTTGGTATTTTTCCAGTGCAAAAGGATCCACCTCCCACTAAGATTTGAAAACATATATTAAATTTAAAAAGGATGAGACAAATAATAAAAGCTCTTGTTTTTACCTGAGAGTGACTTTCAGCATTTTTCTTTTTTCCCTTGTCTTTTCCTCTCTTTTTCTTTTATTTTAAAAAATCTTAACCATATGAAAGCATAAGAGTCTGATGCCATGTATTCTCATCCTGAAGCACATCAATAACACTATGAACTGTATTATCAGTGTCATTAAATGATAAGGTGGCAAGTTCTATAGCAGATGCAAAGTTTTTATACTTCTGTTTCAGAAAGGGTTTTACTAAATGATGACTGAGTGCAAAAAGTTTGTCTTTCTACAGGAGAATTTTTCCACAGGATGTTGCATACAGCTTGGCATCACCAAAGACATGTGAAAATCATCATGTTAGATAAGACGTAATATGAAAATACATTCTGAGAGCTCTATGCATTTCAAATGTAGTATCTGGAGTCTTAAAAATGAGTTTCAATTTTCACCCATTTCCATTCAGTAGAAAAGGAGAAAAGAGACAGAGTGTGATAAGGGAGGGCAAAAGTTTAATTTTGCAAATTCTTTTGTTTCATAAAACTAGTAACAGACCACATTGGATGCCTTTTCTTTTGAACAGCTCCACATTTAGGGGTAGAGGACTAATATACAAATTAGACAAGTAGTCTGGGGCCCAGATTGTTGGTATTTCTCACTATCTAAAAGGGGTTTGAATGTGAGACCTCGAGTAAACAAGTAGTAACTACAATAATAAATGACTTAAATCTGTACTAGTTTTAAGTACTAAAGAATTTTGTCAGAGCTTACAACAGCAACATGAAACAACTGCATCTTCCAGTATAGGATTCCCTGTTGATTCCAGATACAGAACCTGCTTTACCTAAGAGGCAATCTAACTATGTAATTTTTAAGTTCAATGCTTGTCTTGCATTCGATGCAACTGGATATAGGACAAAGAATTAGAATAGCATCTCTTAACCACAAGAGCTGAAGAGTGACTAGGAAAGGATGAAGATTTCCAAAGTGGTGCTACATTTGATCCATATTTTTGTGGGACACTTAAGGGTGCCAGATAATTGATTACCCACATCTCAGTGGGAGTTAAGGATAACATAAAGTTCCCAGGAGAATTTTAATTGTTTATTGTCACTTTCCTTTTACGACTTTTAGCTTTGGTCCTATATTTAAGCCTTCCCAATTGGCATACATGATGTCTATTCATAAAACAATGTAACTCACTTGGGATGCATGATGATCAGCTGCCTTTCTGCAGAAGGTTCTTCTGGTGATGAGGGGCTGACAATTCCAAGCTCTTAACTCAGTGACTGCTGTGTTGTGCAAGTAATCTCTTCTGATAGACCATCTATGATATAATGTCTCCTCATTTTTGTCTTTCTGTTTTGACTCCTGACAAAAGCAAATATTCCTCTGAGAGATGAGAAGGTAGGAGATGAGGTAGTATCTCAGAAACAGTGAAAATTTTGTTTCAACAGTATAAATTAATCCCATATGATCCAATGTAAGTGTCAGTGCTATTTCTTGTTGTTAGTAGCCATTAAACTTGGAAGCCATTGTATGCAAAACCCAAAATCCATATAAGCAATAGAGATACACTCTTCAAAGCCTTGGATGGTTACAAACCTTTTCTTAGAGGTTGACTAGGTGAGGTACATCAAAGCTCTTAAATTCAACTGAGACAGCGAATGGAAAACCAGATCTTGTGTTTTGATTACTAGAAAATTCATAACTGCAGTACTTGATGGTCTCAGAAATGCTCATGAGCTTGTCTTTGCAATGTCTTTGTGAATTATGGAAACTTGACCTCTGAAGTGTGGATATGAAACTGGTGCACAGATTGATGAGAGGACCTCCTGCTGTTGCACAGTGAATCTGAAGCAGGTTTAGGAAGAGATGAAGAGTTTCCCAGTCCCTGACCAGACATCTTTAGCAAGTGTTGTGGGGTAAGAGCATGTCTTGAAGGAGGCATGACCAACACAACAACCTGATCAAGTAATTACCCGGAGCTTTCCCCAGTCCCACCCCACTGTAGCTCTGTAGAGGTTATCTCCACTGTTGTACTGTTTTCCTGTCTTGTTCCTGTAGCTCATCCTGCAAATGTTTTGCACTCTCACGTGGGTTAGAGCAACGGTGTCCTTAACCATAACAGACCTCAGGAACAATGACAAAACCCTGGGAATTTTATAAATGCCAAGCATCCTAGTCAGAAACACCACAAACCCAGCCTTCTCATGAATGTGTGTTTATGCTAATAGGAGCTCCTGTGCACTCTGGAAGACTGAGTACTACCACAGTAACACATCCATGTCACAGCCATACAATGTATCCAAACACTTATCCAGTTCACACATCTTGGTGTTCCTGAAATGTATGGGCTTTCTTGTTATGTTTAATCCATGATTCCCTTACACCACACAGCACTCCTGAAGTTAAGTAGCAAGTACCTTTCCTGAGTCTCCATAAGCACAAAAGAAATTGAAAAAACCTGCTATGACACCTTGCATATGAAGAAGAAGAATGTATGTATATGGGATTTTTGGTAAATTCAGCTTAAGCTTTCTGACGGTAGGCCAGCCATTCAGACAATGCCTTGAGAGCTGCTGGAGCTCCTAACCATCCCTGCTAGGACAGCTGATGCAAGGAATAGGAAAGCAATCAGATGAAATAGGCTCTGAAACTCATAAAGCAGATGTGGACATCATGATTCAGATTACATACTGTTGTAAACGCTACAATAGAATTGCAATGCTTTGCAAATGTGAATTAACCAAGCTTTATAATTTATATTTTTTCTCCCTTGTTTGTAATGAATACAATTCCTTCACAAGTCACTAGACAATAAGTTTTCCTTGTGATCTTAACATTTGCATTTAAATGTAAAAAAACATAGCTTGTTTTTGTATGGATTTCAGCAACCATGTTACAGAATATGATGATAGTACTTTATAGACTGGTGCATATTTGCTTCCACATTTGTCCCTACAGTCACATTTTTATATGTGAATACCACACTCAAATTTTTTAAAAAATGATAAGAATACGCTTTTGGCAATGCATTCTTATTTGGCTGAAATATGCCTTAAGATGAGGGAGTCACACTTTTACTGAAGCCAGAGGCTCTTCCTAATGCATAACTAAGGGTGATCTTTTTCCACCAGGTTTAATCACCCGTACTGAATCAATAGGTTAGAAAAAACTGAATGTTTTTCCTTTGTGGCCAGACCCACAGATCTATGTGATGGTTTCTTTTAAAAGTGATCCTCTTATAAATATTAACCTTATCCGATGTTGTGCAGAGTGTTTAAAGTAATAGAAATGTTCTTTTTATAGATCCTGTCTCTGTTTGGCCTTGTGCAATAAATGTCCTGTGTTAACTATTTCTAGAAATTTCTGTTTAATCTCCACCACTGCATTTTTGCATTTTAGGTCACTTGTGTCTTTTGAAATGGCCTCATTTTTCACTACCTTTCTACTACCTTTTATCTTAATGCTGAACTGGATGGCTATGAAGACAAAAAGGTCTACACAGCAGCTTTTTTAGCTAGTGATTATTAGAGTCAGTTGGATTTTGCTGCTAGAGATATTCATCAAAGAAAAAAAATATTGCTATTGCTTCTTAGAATATCATCAGACCAATGTTTGAACTCCAGCCTTCTGCTCCAGCTGAAAAAAAACGTAAAACTGAGGTTTATGTTACAGGTAATTTTACCCATTTCAGGTAGTGCATATCTGTGACACGTTTAAGATCTTCTTATCAACATAAAATTAGTTTATTTGGTTTTTCTCTACCTGAATTTTGTTTCTCTGCAAGGTGTGAGAGCAATTTCTGTTGTATTCTTAGCTATCACTGTTGCCCATGACAGATACTATCATCCTTCCAAGGGCCCTTCTTTATCTAATGTAACTCCCTTGAGGCATTTTAGCAATTAAAATAAGTGACCAGAGTCTTTCATAGTTTAATTTATACGCTATTCAAACATTATTTAGGCAATGTTTTCATTTGGTTAAGTTTGCTTGAGCATAATTGAAATTCCCTTGATTTCCTTTGAAAATTTGAGTCTTCCATGATAGTAGTCTCCACGCATTTTCTAAGCAGTGATTTGCATAGAGTTGGAAGAGTTATGCACCTCTACATGCATCCATTGCATTAATAATAGGTGAAACTTTAGGGTCTAGTGGAAAGGCCAACTGAAAAAAAGAAATCCCGGATAGTAGGATTTTACCTAAATTATTCAGGTCTTGCAGGTGTATAAAGATGGGGTTAAATCTTGGGACAATAATCTTCCCTGCACTACTAGCTCTGAACTAGGACGATAGCATTTTTTTTTTTTTGCTGTGTTTCAGCTCCTGCTGTTCACCACAGCCTTTCAAAATTTCTTAGTAATAATGACAACAGGACTTAGTAAGAAAGATAATTTTTATTAGCAGGACCGCTCCTGTAATGCACTATTGATTCAGCCAGTCTCTACAATATGAAGACTCTACATCTGCTTAGAAGATAACTGAATACACAGTGTTCATGTATTAAGTATCCACACTGAGTATATGCTATGAAAATGTATTTTTCTTTGAGAAAGGTATTTGGTCATTCCAGCAGTTTACTAATCAATTACTTGGATTTTCCAACAAAAATTTGCAATTATATCAATATATGTTTTCTCATATGTATATGCCTCTTTGTCCCTTTAGAAAGGGACTGCAATGATAAATACGCAGCAATACCTTTATTACTTTCATTTTCCACAAAAGGCAATTTTTTATTCCAGCATATGTGTATTTTGCATGAAAAATCACAGTATCTGAGACAATACCTTGAACTGAAATTGCTCCTTGGTATTGTGCTGCTGTAATGGCAATTCAGATTTTTCAAAGGATTTCTAGAAATGACAAACCAGGAGGCTGGATGTCAGTCCCCATTTCAAAATAGAGACTAGAAATTAAGTGAATTTATTCCTGTTTATCTAAAGAGAGAATGTAAACTAAAATGATTGCATATTTTGTGTATGAGTTGTTCATTCTCACACATTTTAAAGATATCTGTGAAAAAAGTAATCCTTATACTTGCTGAGACCAAACATAATACAATTCCCAGGACACCTTCACAGGAAATCTGGATGGGTCACAGTAAGTACGGATGAAGGAGCACATCTGTTCTGTACAGCGGGGTGAGACTGTGGTATGAGATGGAAAGATGCTGCTGGTTTCTTCTGTGTGTGACTGTGCTGTGTTAACAGATTTTCATTGCTCATGGAACTTAGTGATCACAACCTGCTAGGTACATCTGTTCACTTCTAGCAATGGGTTGTCTGTGGTTTAAAGCCAGTAGATTTTTGTTTTGTGCTTCCATCTCGAGATCTGGTCTTTATTCTCTCTGGGGGATTTGCCTGTCTTAGCTGGAGAGGCTACAAAGAGACAGAGACTCATGCAATCACACACATGCGTGCACACGCATGCAAGCACATGTATGCTGGCAAGCACAGTTGGATAAGATAGGTATTAAATATGATAGGGAACAGAAAGCCAAAATAATTATGAAGGTAAAATGTATAAACAAGAATTTTAGCAGTTAGGCAAAGTAAAGGCAAGAAATCCTCAGAAAAACTAAACTTTCTTACTTGGAACTTAATTAAAATCAAAGAGCACATTATCTATTTGTGAGGTTTATCCTGGGAGATAAGCACTACCCAAGAAATAACACAGAAGGATACCACTTAAAGTTGGCCTGAGACAGGAAAATATTTTAAGCAAATTTAAGCATCTTGAACAGGTGGCAATCTGGGTGTTTCATGCTGAGACAATGAAACTTAATTATAAGCTTTTTCCTTGTTTATGAGCTCCTTCAGACATAAAACTCTGGTACCATAACAGAAAACTCTAATTTAGAAATATTTTTAAACCTCTTACACATCTGAATTTTTTTTACCAGAGATTGTTTTTCTGTAAGGGCTTGGATTCTGGGAAGTGTGGTTCGACTCCCACTAAACACCGCAGTTGAGGTCCTCAGCTGGTGTAAATTCCTTCATTACATTGAGACAAAGCACCCAAATTATTGACCTACAGGGATAAGTATCCCAGCTGTCATTTGCTCAAGCTATTTTTGTCAATTAAAGTGTTTTTCAAACTAAGTTTATTTTTAATTAGTGCATTTATGTGGCTATATTCATCACAGGTGATCAGACGATTTACACTAGTAGAAAACCTGTTTTGCTGAAAATATACTTTGCTGCAATGAACACATGGCAGTAACAGCCTGTAACTATGTCTTTGCAGGCCTAGTCACATTTTATTGGTGCTGAATTTCTCATAGTGGATGCTGTCACAAAAGGATCATGGAACAAGTGTTTTTATTTTTTTTAATTGTTATTAATTTTTATTTTGCCTGAAGTCCTACAGTGAAGAACAGTGGGTTTATCTTCACCTTGTGAATATTTTGTTGAATTAGCACATTTCAAATTTCTTCACATAGATTAATTTCTCTGTTATTACTGATTTTTTAAATTAATTGTGCCTAAAGTTATATAGGAATCTTCTAACACTGTGTGAAATATGCACAAGGTGTGTGGAAGAGGAGGACTGTCCTAGGTTACAGTGTAAGACATGCCCAAAAGCATTTATTCTATAACCATCTTCATAAGATACTGAAACCAGGTGGGGCAGTGTTTTCCTTGCCTCCTCCCTCCGGGAGTTATCTTTGTTTAATGGGCAATCGAGGACCCTGCCCATGGCTCATAGATAACTGCCTCTGGACAATCTTTTGTTAATGGGCCCATCAATGCCTTATCATGCCATTGTGAGAAGCTCCACCCAGAGGGAGATAACAAGCATTCCATCCTGGATACAATCTGGGATTTCTCACACCACAGACAGCCTTTTCCCACTGGATTCCCAGAGGACAAGAGCTACACAGCCACCACTGGGCCGTCCGAGGAAGACCAGACCCTTCTACAGGATCACTGTTTCAACAGAACCACATCCATCATTTTAGGAGGACTGCAGCCAGCATTTTTGTCAGACTGCTACTGCCACCCTGACTAACAGGGTGTCAGGTCATGTCCTGACTCTGTCAGTCTAAAACCAGGTTGGTTTTTTTTCCCCCCTTCCCTTTATTTTAAATTTTCCTAATAAATTGTTATTCTGACTTGGTGTCTCCCACTGGTTTGTTTTCAAACCAGCACAAGGACATAAAGAAGAAACACAGCAATCAGAAATGCACAGGCATTAATGTTAAAAAGAGATCACATTTAACTGAATATTGTTTTCCCTTGATGATCTTTTTCTCACTGCCAACGCTGTTGTGTTTAATTCTCAATATGTTTTACCCAGAAACACAAATTTTGCTAAATAGATTAAAGGTTAGATTTAATCTTGGATTCATTACAAAAGTGAGACCATTCCTATCAAATATAAGCAATGAACAATGAATGTAAAATCCTCCGTGATGCCAGCTCAACACATCAAAGCAATAACTCCTCTGTGTGAAAAATCGACTCCTCCTAAGAAAAATTATAAGTAGAGGCATGTGGAAAGTACCTATCAAACATTTTAACATTTTAGTAAAAGTTTCCTTTTCAGTGTTTTTAATGAGGAAGAAGAAAAAAACAAACTACAGCATGTTATTTTGTATCATTTTATTACATTGATTGGAAGGACAGGGAAGATAAAATTTCATCATTCTTACCGAAAGCCAATTTTAATCCAAAACTTGGCTCTAAAAGACTGGGG
>VZTH01009592.1:0-25043 GCA_013397815.1 Aleadryas rufinucha | reverse complement strand
GGGGGTGGGACACATGGAAGGAAAAACTTATTTTTTCACAAACTTTCATATAAAAATTCTTGGCAATATTGCTGTATTTCTAACGAAAATTTGTAGAGGACAGGAACAGAAATGGAGAATCCGATGGCAAGGTGAATTGCTTTTACTTTCTTTGAATGAAGACTTCTCTTGCCAGAATTTGCCAGTCATCATGAAAGGGATTTTTTTGCATAATTTTTCCAGATTTTGCAATCTTTGATTCATCAAAGTATCTAAACTCATGTTGAACTAGAATAAAATTTTGTTGCAAAGGCATTTGAACAGAGATTTTTTGACTTTGCTGAATTTGAAACAAATTAGCAAAATCTTTTTTTCGATGCTGCAATTTGGATGTGAATTTTGTGGTAAAGTTGTGGCATCTGAAATACTGGAAATTCTCTGTTAGCCTCTTAAGGAAAGGAAATCTCAAAATAAATGCTAAAAGTATTGTGTAGAAAAGCTGAATGGAGTTGCCTACACATTCAATTCATTTTCTTTTCAAGTTAAATATAATTCAGCTTCATATGGCATTGTGTGAACAATTTCTAATTGTAGTATGAAATTTGCCAGCTTGAGGATGGTTTTTCAGACTCTAGAGGAAACATTGTGATCATTCAATATTTGCATGTGTTGTTGCTTGCCTTAGGACTTGCAAGCAGTTGATTTTTTATTAGTTTAGTTGTTGATGTTGTTTTCTTGTGTCCTTCCATAAACCTGTTATGATGAAAATGATCTTATTGAGGAGACACACCATTATGATGATATTAATTTCTCACAGAACAAGCAGTGTTACTTATAAACTCAGTAGAATTATTCATACTTCGGATCCTTCGCTAAGACTTAACTCAGAAATGCACATTTCACAATGGATATTGCTGCCCCTTTTCTTTCTCAATTAGTAAAAGAATATATGGAAAAAATACTACGAATTCACAAACTTGCAGTGGAGATAGTGTTCAGTTCCCTTAGGAAAGCAATTTAATTCCCTGTTTTCCATGGGCTATCATATCTTCCAACAGAATGACAGACTCTGTTGTGACATAGTAGCACTCTAAATAAAATTTCTTCAGCCTTGTAAGACATTCCAGTACGGTGATAACAAGAATTATATAATGTGACAACTCATAAAAATGTATTTAATATCTATGGAATTAGTGGGGTTTTTTGAGATATTAATTAATCTCCCTCTCCCTACACTTGGTGATATTCTTCAAACCATCTCTAACCCTATGGTGATATGTCTCCCACACCTCTTTTCTTTCTCTTTTTTTTTTTCTTCTTCTCTTTTCCAGTCATCTGCCAACCAGCACCCCTGGGTCCTTTTCCTCTGGGCCACTTTCCAGCCACTTCTTCTGCAGCCTGTAGCAGTGGATGGGGTTTGACCCAAAGGTAGCACTCAGCACTTGGTCTTGTTGAACCTCAAACAACTGGCCTCAGCTCATTGATCCAGCCTGTCCAGATCCCTCTTCAGAGCCTTCCTGCCCTCCTGCACATCAATGCTCCCACTCAGCTTGGTGCAGTCTGTGAACTTGCAGAGAAGGCAATCGATCCTTGTCTCTAAAATGGAGACACATGGATACATATTATGGGTAGACCACTCAGTGGATAAGGAATTGGCTGGATGGTTGCACTCAGAGATATTGCAGTCAATGGCTCCATGTCTGAGTGGAGACCAGTGATGCCTGGTGTCCCTCACGGGTCCACCAGTGCTATTTAACATCTTTGTCAGGGACATGGATAGTGGAATTTGCAGGCCTACTGGAATTACATAGTTTACATTCATATCCAATTGTTTGTTTCAAAAGATTTTTCTTATAAGGGAATACATTTTTTTTCCCCCAGTTAATTTTACTTTTTTTTTAAGCAAAGCTATTAAGAGAAAGGGGACTACACTAGTAGTTATAGTTAATTAGAAAAACAAAAAAAAAAATCAGCAAAATGCCTTTAAGGAAATTATAAATAGAAGTTGCCACAGTTTCCAAAGTTTAGTGATGACTGCACTGCTGAATGTATGTTTTGACTCCTCCCAAGGACAAAAAATTTAGGATTAAGTTAAAGTCATGACACTGAAAATTTCACTTTAGACTACTTGTTCTGATTCATTGATGAGAGAATTACCAATACTTCAAGGATTTTCAAGTCTTAGATGCTTTAAATTGCTTGAAAGTGAAAAAAAAAAAATAAGAGAGACAGAGAGAAAGACGGAAGGAAATTGCAGAGTGAGAAAGAGAGAAAAACATGAACCTTGATCCTTTCTAGGAAAAGAAATCAACAGATTGGCTAAAGGTCCATGATTGTGAGTACACTGAAAGAAGCTCTTGTTCAATAAAGATTTTTGATAATTTAATAGTTCTGAGTTGACATGTAAACACTAGTCATGTTAAGTTTCAGATCTATTATAGACTGCCTAATTAATGTTAAATATGGCCTCATAATACTAACTTCATAATTCAGTATATTTTTTATGAAGTTTTCACCCTCTCTCAAACATACCGTGCACTGCTAGAAGATGTCAGTCAATCTCACTGTTATGTTATCACCTTTATGTTCACTGGAATGATCATTAAAACTGACAGGGTTTAGTTGCCTAAATATATCTATATCTATATCATCTCTATATATACACACACATCTCATAGATACATAAACACATTGTAGCTTGGAAATCCTTGGAAACTTGGGGGAAATTTCACAAAAGCCAATATGACACCAAAGTCTTCTCAGATTCAGCAGTTAAAGAGCTGTCATATGAGAACCCTTAGAGACATCTTTTCCCTTGCACACATCCACTTTTTGTATTTCTATTTAATTTAAACCAGAGTACAAAAATAAGGATAACAAGCAAGAGAAGGGAACAGGCAAGTGAAGTAGAAACATATAGTGAGATCACACCATATATCCACTTACTTAAATGAGGAAATGTGGAAAAATTTTCTATCTTGGCTCCCCTGCTTGGCTGTCTACTAATCTGAGGTTACCTTCAGATCTTGCAGAAGATACAATGTTAAGAAAAGTTTGGAAGAAAAGAAACCAATAGTGAAACCGATACTCAGAGCAATTAAATGATGTGTAGAACTTCCCCATATGAGGAGAATCCTTAGTCTTTTCTGGAGAAGACTTACCCTAAATGGGTCTTCCAAAGCCTCACACTATATTAAGTCTGACAGGGAGCAGAAACTTTATTTCTACTGTATTGCCATCACTAAATAAAAACCCAAAACACAATGCTGCTTCACTTGAAGTGAAGTTACAAGGCATTCAATCAAGCTTGAATAGGAAGTGCACATAAATCAAAAGCTTTTCAGTCTCACATATTCTGTGCAGAACAGGATGATCTTAAAAATTTTGAAAGAATAGAGTTGCATGACTTCGTACAAAAGTGGATGAATTACTCAAATATTAAAACCAATTCCTGCAAAATTAATTATAGCCAGAAACACAAATTATAGGAACATGAGACTCCAAGAAAGTACTCAGTTACTTCCCGTTCTTACAATTCCCTTATTGTCTTGGGGTGATTTTATGATAATACTATATTCCCCTATTGTCTGCTTATTGCCCAGAAATGGGTCCCATAGCTTGAAGTTGGGTCCAGAAGAGGGGGGAGAGAAGTCAGGTGAATACTTCAGCATGGCTTGTGTTCAAGGACTCACACTCCCCTGCCTTCTCACCACTGCAGAGCCAAGGGAATACCTTCCTGCTTTTAGCTAGCCTGTTAGCTGAGGCAAGAAATTTTTCCCAGGACTGTGTCTTCTTCTTCTTCTTCTGGAACTGTTCAGCTTTGCTCTGGTCCGAGACACCAGAACATCACCAGGAGCCCCATGCCGCAGCCCGGAGGGGAGGCCCTGGGGTGCCGCACCCTGGCTCCAGAGGACCTTGGGAGAAGCCAAGCAGGACTCTAAAAATCCACCATCTTTCTCTACAACAAGAAGGTTTATTATCTAATATTATTCTTTTTTTTCTTTTCTCATGCCTGCGTACACCCTGCTTGCTAAATAAACAGTCTTTTTTTCATTTTCCTCCAAGAAATTCCTTTTGAACCTGTGGGGGAGCGGCTGACAAAACCTGCCTTCCATTAGAGGATGCGTTCATCTCAGGACATTTTCTCCTAATTTGTCTCAAACCGAGACACTTATATATCATTTATGACTATCAAGGTTGTGGAAAAGAGGCACAATACTGACAACTAGGTTTGATAAATCTGTCCCCAAATAAGCAACCTCTCTTGCAGACTTCTTCCTGAAGGTGTGGACATGTACACTGCTCTATCTCTTTAATTTACAAAGCCCCAGCCCAACCCCAATATTGACTGTACAGAGATGTTGGTCTTACCTCTCCTCCAGTCCTAGTAAGCAAACACTACGCTCCCTATTATCTGCAGACAGTGACCAAACATTTCCCATTTGGGCTTGTAACAGTAGAAGACAAGTTTCTTGCAGCTGCACCACCTATAAACTCTGAAAGACAAAGGACAACTTTCCAAGTGTTGTAGTATCCAAAGTCATATTACACTGATTTATGCCTGTGTAAATGCTCGCATTCTGTGGTGTATCAGAGAATACTCAACCTTTCTTTTACAAGTAAAAGACACTTCAGTTCACTTTAGACCACTGAACTATCAAATCTAACACTTTCTTTCCCTGAAAGGGGAGGGACAGAAACACAAAAATGAAAGCCCCCTCCAGTGAATTAAGAAAGATGGCTCAGTATTAGACCTTCGCTGTTGGAATTTAACAGTGATTTAATGTGGTTTTTTATGCTCTTAATTGGCCCAAATTTAGATATTTTTCAAGCTAAATTCCAAAATACCAACCATAAGCATTGCATATCATGCACAAAGATTGCACTCACCAACATTATTATGTGTGTCTGTCTGTATCCACATGTACCAGAAAATCTGTTAATACATACCAAACTTGTGGAGCAGGAGGGAGGGTTGAATCTGGAGAAAAATGCAAAGTGGTTTCTTTAATTTATGGGGTTCCATTGCTGTCAGAAGTATACAATTCAGTTTCAGGAACATGAAAAAAGAAAAAGCAGCCTCTATTTTGCTCAGCACAGAACTCTGAAATGTCACAAGGCAAGGAGCACTTCTTGTCACATAAAAGCTGCCTTGCTGTTTCGGAGTACATGGCATGTAAGATCACACGCTGTTCTGTGTCTCCCACCATGAGTAAGAGCAGGAGGACAAGTGGAGGAGTTGAAGGTAGCATTAATTTCAGACTTGCAAGAACTTATATTCGGATAATATTCCCTTACTTCAGTGAAAATGGTACTAATAGACAAATTAACCCAGTGTGGCAAATAGTGTAAGAATACTAGGCTTTGAAAGGAAGGCTGATCTTAGGCAGGATAACAATCCGGCCTCCTAGCTTTAGGAAGCCACTGATCCACCGTGGTACTGATGTACTGATGCACAGTACCTTCATTAAAAGAGGAGGGATGAGGATACAGACAGAGGCTAAATCCTCATCTTACTTTTCAAATCACATTTTGGACATTTGCAATTCCTTCAAGAATATCAAGCTCCTTATTTTTCCAAAGTACAAATACATTTATAAGTGTTGTTCTTTGTGTCTTCGAAACAGTGTGACAATGTGTGTTCATACCTTCCCTGCAGTGAAGTGTTCATCTGCACTGTTCAACAGGTATGGCTTAAGCAAGCGGTGTAGTTCATCAACAGAAGATTCAGGCTCTACTTTCTATTTCAGAGTGTTTAGAGGAAAATGGAAGGACAACCATGTCCTTCACCTTACTTTCAAAAATCCAGTCCCAACCACTACACTAATTTGGACTGCTCAAACAATAATGTGTAATGTTTGTGGTATAAAAAAATACTCCTTTTGCCCTCTTTTTTTTTCATGTCATTAGGCGTGTTATGTATTTATAAACTGTTTCCCTCTGTAGAGTGTTATCTGGCAACACCTGTTGTATCTGAGGAAGCAGTGCATTTACTTAAGACGGTTTTTGTCACAACCCACCTGTGAAGCAGGGCAACCAGGTTCACTGTTGAAGGATCCCATCCAAACCTGGGCTTTTTAAAATCCTGGTTCTTCCAGTGAACACCCCAGTACCCGCTCTGTGATGAGTTCTGAACATGCACAGTTTTCTTTTTGAAAAATTCTGGAAGTCTGGCGGCAGCAAGAGCAGGGGATGAGTATGTGTGTGTCTGTGTGTTTGGGTGTGCCTGGACAAATTTTCTGAGTGAATGTTCTGAATTTTGTGTCTGCGCTGTGGTGGCTCAAGGTATGATAAAGAGACTGGCATAAAAAAACGCACTACCCTGCCTACAAGGATCTATTGCTTAATGGTGGTTTCCCCTTTAGTTTGAAAACACCTTGTCTAAGGCAACATTTAGCCACAGGATCCAAGTGGTTTACTACAGTTTTTAGAAAGCTGAATAAGTGAAACTGTACAATGTACCTTTATACAGACATTTTTACACAAACTCACCAAATCTGTTGAATAAGTGAACTGCTTAAAAAAACCCAAAAAACATGGCAGTAGGGGTGTCATGGTTTGACATTGGCCCAATGCCACGAGAGTTGCTTGCTCACCCTCCCATGCCACAGCTGAGCAGAGGAGAGGAAAAAAAATTAACAAAGGTTTCATTAATTGAGATAAGGACCAGAAGAAAACACTTCAAGGGCAAAGCAGGCTCAACTTAAGTTGCAAAGTGAATTTATTGCTAAGAGAATCAGAGGAGGATAATGAGAAATAAAATAAGCCCTTAGAACACTTTCCCGCTCCCCAGCTCCTCCCTCCTTCCCACCGACAGCGCAGGGAGACAGGGCTTGGGGGGTTGGTCAGTCCATCACCAAGATTCTTTTCCTCTGCTCTGGGAGAGGAGCCTTCCCCTGTGAGGCCGTGGGGTCCCTCCCACGGGACACAGTTCTCTGTGAACTTCTCCAGCACGGCTCCAAATCTCATGAGCAGCAGTCCTGCTACACCTGCTGCAACGTGGATTCCCCCCACAGGGACACAGTCCTCCCAAAACTGCTGGGCCGTGGGTCTCTTTCCACAGGGTGCAGTCCTCCAAGGACAGGCTGCTCCAGCCTGGAAGCAAGGGCCCTCTCTCTCCACTGGGTCTCCCACTGGATCACAGCCTCCTCCAGGCATCCAACTGCTCCAGTGTGGACATCTCCCCACAGGCTGTGGGTGGATCTCTCCATCCCATGTGGATCCCCATGGGCTGCAGGGGCACAGCTGCTTCACCATCGTCTTCACCACAGCCCGCAGAGGAATCTCAGCTCTGGCGCCTGGAGCACCTCCTCCCCCTTCTTCTCCACTGGCCTTGGTGTCTCCATGTTGTTTCTCTCACATGTTCTCACCTCCTCCTCTTCTCTGGCTAGAAGAAAAACTGTGTGTCCTTTGTTTTGATTTTCTTCTTAAATATGTTATTACAGAGGTGTTACTAACTTGTTTCATTGGCCCAGTTTTGGCCAGCAGCATGTCCATCATCAGAGCCATCAGGGATTGGCTCTGCTGGACATGGTGGAAGCTTCCAGCAGCTTCTCATAGAAGTCACCTCTGTGCTCCCCCCCACTACAAAAACCAGGCTATGCAAAACCAATACAAGGAGTAAGAAATAAATGAACATACTGGAAATTGAGAAAACACAGATATTCTGATGAGATAAAAGGAGGGATAATAAGATAGGCAAATACACTAAAATATTCTTCCATGAGGAAGCATTGTAAAAAAGGCTTTCAAAAAAGCTCTGTTGATCAAATTGGAGAGATAGAGACAGGAGTGTATTAAATGAGGAGGAAGATAGATTAGAGAGTCATAAAGACAGAGAGAGAAAGGAGAGAAAAGGTTTATGAGAAGATTGTTTTGGTCCAGAGGAAAGGATGAAGGGATTTTAAGCACAGACCTGAGGGGTAAATAAAAGAGAAACACAGCATAATGGATGTTTCTGAGCCCTGTCTCTACAAACACGCCGGTGTTTCAGAATAGCAAGGACTGAATGCACGTATTGAAATTCCTGTAACTTTATGATGATTACACAATTAAGAATAGATTTTCATTTTAATATGAATGAACAGTTTTAGAATATAACTCTCACTTTTATAATATTTTTTTCGAATTTACATTACAGTGTCACAAGACAATTCAGATCAGCAGAAAAGTCTCCATTTTGACCTAGAGCAAGCTCAGTTACATGGTCAGACCAGCATTATAGGTCTTACAGCATTATCTTTTATGTCCTAGTCTGGGAAACAGTACCCAGACTCTCCGACCAATCTGATAGCCTTCCACGATGACATGGCAGAATGGGTCAACAAAGAAAGAGTGGAGGTTGTTGCCCACCTTGACTTCAGCAAGGCTTTTGGCATTATCTCCATATCTTCATAAGTGAGCTTACAAAATGTGAGTAGATGAATGGATAGCGAAGTGGATCAAAAACTGGCTGAATGGCAGACCTCAGAGGGTTGTGATCAGCACAGTACAATCCTACTGTTGGATTGTCGAGGAGTTGGAGTGTCGAGGTAGAAACTCTTGTTGTCCTTGATCTGTCCCACCAGCCTCAGCTCCACTTGAGCTTTAACTTTCCTCATACCATCTCTGCATACTTGGACAGTATTTCTAAGTTCTTCCCTTGAATCCTTTCCATTTCACCACTCATATGCTGCCATTTTGTGTTGGAGCTCTGTCATGAGTTTCCCACTAACCAAGCAGCTCTCCTGAGATGCCTGTTTTCCTCCCGAAGCATGCATTCTTGTCAATTTACTTCTCCATCTTGAAACCATTCTACTACTTCTCAATTCCTTAGTATCAAGCTACTTTGTGCTTGAAATTTCATTTGCATTTATGATGTTGTGGTGTATTGGCTCTCAGTTCTGAGTTGGAGGCCAGCACCCAGGGAATAAGGATTTTATATTTGTTTTCATTCTGCTTTGGAGATGAGGCATGACCTACTGCTCCAAAGAGTTAACTGTGAATTCTCATCTTTTTCTAGCTTGAGAACAGCTTTTAATATAATCATATATATTGCTAGGTCATGAGCATTGTTTTTGCAGAGTGGCAGGCTTTGTTCATTGTTATCAGGATTGCAAAAATTGCTTCTGAGATAGAAATTTGTTTTGTACAGATTGAATATGTACAAAGATGCCTAGGATAGGTCAGGTTATCATATTCAAAAATTCTTGAGATTTAATTAATTTTTGTTTGGTTTTCATTATTAAACTCCTTTTTACGGTAGCTACTCTGTGAATGAGAGGTATAAGCTGTGTGGAAAAAGAGGACTTGTTCCATCTGAGGGAAAGAAAGTAAACAACCACATAAATACAATTTTTCCCATTTTTCCCTCTTTTCTCAATCCTCTTTTCTGAGGATACCCTCGCACTTGCCAAGAGCCAGGTATTTTAACTGAAGGGCCCCGAGCTACGAGATAGCAGGGGTAAGGTTGGAGAACCATCTGTGGTTTAACACTCTAAGTAAGATTCCAAAAATATGAAAGAGAGGAGGGGCTCCACAAGTGATAGGCTTTTCTAGAAGGAAAAGTGACTGCTCCTAGTTTTTCCCATGTTAAGGGTTAAGATTAGCAGGAATTACAGAATTTTTAATCTAATTAGTTTGTTTAGGGAATAAACAATTTTTTCTGCAATTCCTTTTCTATTCAAGTCTCATATTGATATTTATTCCTATGATAAATAATAAAAAATACATGATGAAAAATACTTTGGACTTATAGAGAATGCTTCTAATCTAAGCACTGCCTTTTTTCTCCCCTCATTTGTTCTTTCTTTGTGATCTTTATACCTGTCTACTGCATCACACAAAAAGACACTATCAACATGTCAAGGCCAGATTTTAAAAGGAAATATTTATTTACAGAAGTTGTGGTATTCATTCCTTTTGTGAATTACTTCTGTCTAATAGCGTACATCTCACTTCTATGGATTGCTAAATCCCACAGGATGTCACCCTGAATAAACATTACTGTATATTTCATTTTGTTTCCATAGCTGAGAGCTGGAAATGCTTTAAATGCTCAAAGTGATTTTGAAATAATTGGAGATTATGCGATAGGGCTGCCTTTCAGTGAAGAGGAGTTTTGGCTCCTGGTTTTTCACACAGGCAGTTGTGAATCACAATAGATTTATTATCTAACAGCCCCAGGTCATTATTTTAGAGTTGTTTCTGAATTGCTGGGACACCAGTAGATACACCTGTGCAGCATATTAGGAATGGCGGTCAAGGAAGATATAATTTTGCTCTTCAGTTATGGCTCTCCCTCTCTTAACTATTGTAACCATCCTGAAATGATAATAGGACATATTGTTAGTGGATTGGTTTTTTATTTCTAATCCTGTAAAGATAATAGGGCATGTTATTAGTGAACTGTTTTTTATTTCTTGTTATTTGTTTAAGTTATATGTGTGAGTGAAATTAGATTATTTGGCCATAATGTCACAGGTAAAACATAAAGAGGAGAGGTTTGGGTTATTAAATACACGACCCAGACTAAAATATTCACCAAGCAGAATGAAATGCAAGAAAAGGTGCTTATACCTAGACCCAAATTTTTCTCCTTGTTTTTTAAGGAAGACATCGGAAAGCAGCACCCACAGAGATTTCTATCTATCCTTAGAAAAACATACTTTTGGTCACGTCAGATCTTTTAACATTTAGACTAAATAGAAGGTCATTAAATTTTAAACCTGCTTTTCATGGTTCTTGGTACAAACTGTGTCTCAAATTCGATGGTATATTAAAAATAGCACTACTAGCATCTGATATTATTCATCTCAGTGAATTCTGAACACACTAAGATTCAATATTTTCTCATATTCCTTGAATATTTCTAGGTGATGAATGCTTTTGAGAGGTGATTGCCATGTTCAGCATTTAACACAACTGGACCATTTAGGAATTATATGAATTTTTATGTACGTATAATGCAATACAAATAATCTATCTGAACTGTTAAAACTATATAAAATTCTCCAGATATCCTTGAGAATAGCAAGTTCTACTTTGTAAATACTGTGAGTTTTACTAGAGCATTGCATGCCCTGAAGCATGCCCACATCACTTTGCAATAATATAGAGAAGAGTTGATGGGAAGTCATCTTGGCAGCCATGATAATTCTGTGCTGGTTCTTCCAAGTAACTGCACCCTTCATCCGGTTGTAGTTAGCATTTGGGGTCAGGCCTGCTCAGGGAAACCAAGGTCACATCCTAAAGAAATTTTTGCAAGTTCCAATCACACTTCCCTTGTCTTTGCCTTTTCCCACTATTTTGGTGTTAGAATTTGTTAATTGTAATATCCTCCTTTTATTTTCCTGAAACTTGGTGTGGCGTCAGATCCACGTACATTTGCAGACTAATATAACTCAAATCAGTTAGCTAAAATACACTTGCTATGTCTGAAGTGCAGCTGCTGACTTGGCATTCTTTTTTATCCTGCAGTGCAGTATCTCTGTTGCGTGAGTATTGACCTTCTTTTTCTTTTCTACATCATCTTTGACTCTCCAGTTGAAGTCTTTCATAGTAAATAGTGATAAAAGCTTGAGCGAGCCATGTTTATCTATTTACTGCTTCATTTAGTATTTAGACACCAAAGCACTTGCACCCTTTTTGAAAGGGAGATACTATGTAGTGTCATTTGTATTCACCTCGGGCAGATGCTGAGCCTCTGTTCATTTCATCAAAGGACTATTTATGAGGCTGTAAAAAAGATTAGTTTCTCCAAATAGTCTCCAAATTAAACTTTTAAAACTTTAATGTTGGCACACAAGAATAATTACAGTTATAAACCATTAAACATTTGGAGGAAATTTATAGTATTGGAGGAGGAAATTTGCAGCTGTGGTTAAATGCAATAAATTTCCTCTGAAGAGCATTTCCACAGAAACATTTCTTTCTGAGAATTAAAAAAATGTAGTTATTTATTAACAACACTAAAATTCATAGATGATGTATTAGACATCAATAAGATAGGAAGATTCATATTTTTGTAAAATGCTGTCAAAAACATATAATACCTAATCACATACGTGTATTTTTGTTTGTTTGTTTGTTTTTACACCAGCAAGTATGGCTCTCTGAATTCACTTGTTTTATTAGGCCACATATGCTATGTCATCCTAGAAAGGCAGGCAGTAGTTCACAATTTTCTTCCACAAATTACCACATGCCTTCAGAGCAGCTAACATCTATGAGGCTTAGTCCTTCAGTTCCTATATTTCTGTTACCATGACTGTGATTTAACATTATGCAAAATAATCTCACTTTGATCCTGCAAATTTTTCCAATTATAGAGAAAGTTTTATGTAACTCTACCTCTGCTCAGCCTCTTGATATCTATTAACCCTCTGTTTTCTAGAAATATTCTCAAATTAAATTAATTTCTTTGAGACAAAGTCCAATGCCTATGAAAGGAAGTAAAAGGACCCACATTTGTATATCTGGGCTTTGATTCATGCTCATTTTGACTTTAATAATTGCATGCATGACACTCTTGGAAATATTGGAATTTTGTCTTTTCAAATAAAATAGGACAAAACATTATTTCCTTTCAACACTTTATGTCCGAAAAGGAGCAGAAGTATTTCAGATTCCTTGGCTAATTTTCAGTTTGACTGAGTTATATAATTCATTATTCACAGAAATCAATCATATACTTACAATTGTTTAAAGGGGACAGTAAAATATATCACTGAAATAGAATAAATCAGAAATATTTAACTAAGCAGCTAAATTAGACTGTAAACATTTTGGTGAGAGACTGTACTTGTTATGATTATATGTTTGCACCTTACAATAGGACATGGCAATGATCTTACAGTACAAGAAATGATGTGTTGGTATTTTGCAGTAAATAATCATATAAATAAATATAGTTATATAATTTATTATGCAGGCTTTGTGACACTGTTGCATGTTTACATTATGACAGGCAACACTATCTAGCATAAAAATCTCAAATTTACTTTAACAGTGCAGTGCTTTTTTTTTGCAATCCTCTCTTAATGAAGGTCATGGGATTATTAAAATCTTATTGATAAAAAATACTGATTTGTACAGTATTTTCTAGTCTTTTAATCAGTGAATGAGAAATAAATAAATAAATTTGAATGGAGAATCAGACTCTTAGTTGTCTTCCCTAAGTTTAGATGTACTTTTTTCAAAAGTACTAGACATTACACAGCATTCTTGCTGAGACAATTCAGACGTTACAGGTCTCAATCCAAGGTCTCTAAAGGACGTAAACAAAGACAACGCAATGGTTTCCTGCAAACTGGGGGGAAATACTGTAAGATACTTAAAGATGAAAACTACCTCATACACTGTTAAGCTCACCTAAGGATTTTGCCAACTGTAGCAAAATATGCAAAGAAACAACTGCTCATCTGCACCACTGAAGCCACCCCTGACTGTAAAACATGCATCCTGGATTTTGGGAATTTGGACTGAGAGTTAAGCTACCTAATGGGAACTTGAGATATGATAAAAGTGGTATTATTATCCAAATATCTCATGTCTAGGGAGAAGCACATAAGGCTTGGGGACAAGTATGTATCCACAAGGAAAGCCACCTCAGGAGCTGTGCTGAAGGTCGGCTCTGGCTGGATCCAGAGCAGGGAGGCCATAGCCCCCACAATAAAGATGGGAGGCCCACCCACGCCGAAGAAGAGAAAGAAGGAGCATGGGACTAATTGACTCAGAAGCAAAGAACCATTTAACCAGTAGAAGAAGAGAGTGTGTAGCCAATGTACATCAATTACTTTGTTTGCTAAAATATGTTAAGTGGTGAGAAGTTTTGAGCTACGTCAGGAACCCCCCACTGAGAAGCCACAGTGAAAAGGACCAACAGAACATCATCTGCATCCACAGGGTGGTGCCTATCTTTCTACTTAATCTGTGTCTCTCTCACTCTCTTTCTTACCCCACTCCTCTTTTCTATTTCTTTCTATCTCTGTCTACCTTACATTAGCTATTAAATAAAATTTATTGACTTCAGCATATGGTCTTATATACCTTAATTGGTATATAAGTCTCTATACTTTAATTATATATGGTTATTTGGTCTCTATACCTTAATTCTGGGAGGGACATCTCTCTCTAGTAAGCAGATCTTAACAACTATGTTATCTGTCAGGAAAATGGAGAGAACACAAGGCATGTTTACATACATGAGACCACAGCTCAAGGATTAAGTGACGGACCCAACAGACTTTTGTATCATCTCATGTTTCCTTCTGTCCTGCTTTCTCTCATCACCTTTATTCATTTCACATATTTGCAAACTTTTACAATACTTCCTTAATTAAAATTAATCTTTTAATTTAAAAAGCAGTGAAAAGTGTTTTGAAATTACTTTTCTACTTAAAAATGGGAATTTTTTCTGAGCAAGGATATAAGAGAAGGTGACTTGTCGCACACAATTTATTCATTTACGCCAGTTGACAGAGCAAATGAATCAGAAATTGCTGTCTGGCAGCATTAATAAGTGTTCAGATTGATCAAAAGGTCTGGACAGGTGAAATCAAGTCATTCTAGCACCATATTGATAGTTATTGATGGTAGTCAGGACTTCAGCCTTCATTTGTAGTGGCTGTTTATGATTCTGGCTGTACATTACATACACAGTCAAAACCAGATAGACCAGATAAACACTGGTCTATCTAAATAGATAGAATATGGATATTTTATGTAATGGGAATTTATATCTCACTATCTTAGATTTCACCACACAGATAATCAATACTTCAATACTGTGATAATTTCTACCAGTCACCAGGAAAAAATCTCAGTCTTATGCCTCCAGATCTAAAGGAACATGTATTAAGCATACTGCTGAGGGATGTATCCTTTATACAGGATGGAAAAGAAAAATGAAAAAAAAAAAACCAACCCAAAAACAGAGAAAAAAGCCCAGTGAAAACAATAAGGGAAAGACCTTCAAATAACCTCAGAAGTTTAAGCTTATGTTCTGAGGAAAAAAAAAAAAAAGGAGAAGATAACTGGAAAAAAGAACACTGATTTTTAACATTGCTAATGCTTACTTTTATAAGGTTTGTATGCACGGAAGTTGCATTACATACCAATATTATGCATTGTAATACAATTAGCTAAGGGAAATACAGTGATGGATAACAGATTACTATAATTTCTGTGCTGCAAAGCTATTGTAAGGCTGAGATACATTCAAGAGGTGCCACAGTTGCAACTGGTGGCATGATTCCTGAGCAATGATCACAAAATTTTGCAAATATATATTGATTAGTACATTACTAAAATGAAACTTTGAAATCAAGAAGTAGGGCAGCTCAGTTGTAGCTAGTGAATGTCCAGTCTGCTGACAGCTGCAGATATTCCTGTCTGTGAGGGCAGATGTGAGAGATCCTTTCATACTGATATAATTACAAAAAGATAAAATGAGTATCTCTGTAAAAATTACTCCTTGGCTTCCTCCTCCTTTGAACAATAAAAAAAAGCATGTTTCAGAATGGAAATTGAGGTTAAAGTTTCTTTGAGCAGCAGATATGTGAAACTGTGGACTGATTGATTGAGCTAAGCTAAAGGTAATAATTATGGGTTTTATGTTTATGTGATAGAAGATCTCCCAAGAAATCTATGCCTGATAAGTGTGAGCTCTTTGCTTTCATTAGTTTGGTACATAATCATCAGCAAAGTGTAATAAACTAAATTTTTTATTTATCCTAGGGATGGTTGTAGACTTTACCACACGACAATATATAGTGGGTTTAGTTGGTAAGTGTGTAGAGACATCAAAGTTGTAGTGGTTTCAGTTCACTTTTCTTATCTTTTGTGAGATAGGAGATTTGGAGGAATGCAAAGCAGGCTCCAAACTTAAGGAATATGAAAAAGTTTATTAACAGAACTAAAAGAAAGAAAAAGACATAATCATAAGAAATCAAAAAAAAACCCTCCCTTTGCTCCAGCAACCTCCCCTCCCTTTTCTCCTTTCCAAACCCAGCACAAAGGACAACAAAACATGATTTTTGGTCAGCATTTACAGTTCTTAGAAATCTCTCCACTATTTAAGGAAACAGGTGTCTCTTTTGCTGTCCGTGGTCTCCCAAAACTGCATCAGCATCAGCCCCCGCCGGGGAAACAAAGCTGCCACCGAGAAAAACATCTCTCCCATGGGAATAAATCAGCTCCTTTACCATGGGCCACACATGGGGTTTCCCTTTCAAGGGTGGACAAATTCCAGCCTCAAACAGCAACTCGCTTCTTCACAGGAAATCTGAAATGTTTCTCACAAATCTTCACAATTTCTAGGTAACCTGGCATGGTCCCCTTTGCACATAGGCTGCATTCAGAATTCCTCATCACCCCCCCCATGTCTTTAAACAGATTAAAGAGAAAAACAGTTTGGGATATTACAGCTCCTACTACGGTCTGCAAAAAGCCATTTTAAGCTCTGCGCTGCTAGCGTGACTCTGCCCTCTTTCTTCCCCGCCACCATCTTTGGTTTTTTACTTGCTTTCTCTGTCTCTCTGACCTCGAAG
The DNA here is from genome assembly GCA_013397815.1 of Aleadryas rufinucha. Classification (NCBI taxonomy): domain Eukaryota; kingdom Metazoa; phylum Chordata; class Aves; order Passeriformes; genus Aleadryas; species Aleadryas rufinucha. The sequence goes on along the minus strand of VZTH01009592.1, from coordinate 8,535 downwards.
ATGCCACGATGAACAGTAGTCTCCATCGTGTGGGCTTTATGATGCTGAAAAACCCCACTTTCCTTTGTGCTGCTGGCTTCCTTGATGTTAGTCTCTCAGCTCCATCGGCCTCTGCCAGGATCTCTGTGGGCCACGTGAAGTTGGGGTGGGGGGGGGCAGTCCTCAGAAGCCTCAGCCAGATGGTCTTAGCTAATTGCAGCGATTATTGCTGTTCCTCAGCTGCCCAGAGCTCTGAGGGATTCTCCTGCTGGTGCCCGGCTGTGCCCCGGCACCGGCGGGGGAAGGAGGCCCGAGGCCGCTCCGAGAAGCAGACCCTCAGCACCTATCTTCCCCCCCGCCTGCAAGAGCTGCAAAACCGAAAGAGGGAACTTCCTGTCTCCCCCAAGCTTTAAATACGGAAATCTCAAAGAAGTGCCATTGGTCACGAGAACTGTCTATCAGCTCAGGTTCAACCTACCACACAAGAAAATAGTTGTTTCCTTATTTATGCATGACTATTTCTCCTTCTCTTAAAGAAATTAATGTATGAGAAAGTCTCATGTTATATATTGGCTTCCCTAGTAATGGGGGAGTGAGGTGAGGATGCAGGTCTAATTGAAGTGCTTTTTTATTACATTACTGATAATTTTTTAAATTATTTTTCTAATTAAGAAAACAGACATATTATCTGAAGGTCTATGTTTGGCATATTCTGATATCTTCTTCCCTGCATAAGTTTGTGGGGCTTTCTTTTCTCTTTTTTTCTACACTAAATGCTAGGTTAGGGAAACCTTCCAAACGTAAAGAAAAATTCAAAGCTTTCCAGACTGATTCTGTGTTACTTTTTCAATAATGACTGTTACTGCACATTACATAATTAATCACATTCTTAAAAAATTACTCGTGCCTGAAATTCTTTCAATTTTAGGAAGACAGTGTACGTACTACAGTGCTGAGACACAGGATAGTGCAGAGATAGTCACAGTATGATAGTACTAACTACCTTAAGTAAGAAGATGCTGAGTATTTATTGCTGGGCCTCCTATTATGGAACCAAAACTTTATTATCAAAGAAGTACTGAACCACTAATGCAACCTAATTAGCTATTGAAGATCGAATTTCAAGCAAGAGTTTAGTTTATGACGATGTAATAGGTGTCAAGCATTTGCAAATTACATAGGCTGATATTCTTAGCAGACATAGAAAAACATGAATGTGAGTAGATTAGGCTTCCTTCTTATTTATCTTCATGTTAACAAAATAGCTACTATTCCTGTGGCCAAAACTAAAGAATGGTGGTGAATCATATTAGGATAATGCTTTTCATCCCAAGAATTCCCCGCACTTCAAAAATGCAGGTATGGTGTTCTTTTTTTCCCATTTCATGAAAAGTGAATTGTAGAAGTATGTGTCTGGTATAAAGAAGTATCTGTAAGTAATCCTAATGCACATGATGAATTACAGTCATCCCTGCAATAAAACTCAGCAGCTGCACCATAGCTCATGCACAGTGGCAAAGAACAATAGAAATGGAAGATGAAAACATTACCTTTTTTTTGCTGACTCTCTCTTCCTAAAATGAAAATGCTAAATTTCAAGCAGAAAGTCAAGATTCTCCCCACTTCTTACCCTGTGCTTGTATCTAGCACATCTTGACAGGCACGTAAAATCAAATCTTACCACTTTAACAAATTTCTCAAGATCAACATTAAGAGCTTTTGCAATCGTTTCATAGCAATCATGTAACCAGGAACCCATGGTCCAGTAGTTTCCTGGACATGTTTTGAAGGATGATATTGTTTCTCAGTGAGAGTAAAGAGTAATTTTATGCAAATTTTTTTTTCTTGTATCTGCACATTGTGGAAGCAGACACGCGTAGCTAAAACCTTTCCAAGTGATAATTAGCACCTGCTCACATCACTGCCATTAAATATGCAAAATGAATTACATTTTCCAAAACAAGGGTCCTTGCATGCAAGAAATGAGGAGAAAACTAACTGATCTTCTTTTGCCTGCACAGTTAGGGGATAAATGAAGCCAAGAAAACCTAGTGCTGGTCTTGTACTGCTCTACCTGTACTATGTCTGCAAAGCCACCTGGAGAGGCGAGAAGGATGTAGTGTCTTTGGGCAAAGACAACTTCTTCCATACAAACTTCTCAACTTGATCAGGTGAAGCTAGTGATTAAAAAAAAACACAAAACAAAACTTGGGCAGCAGTAACTCCAGGGCAAGAAGGAGGGCAAGAGGAGAGAAAAATGGAAAATAATGGCAAGTGGAAGAAGAAGGTGCAGGGGCAACTGGGTGAGATGAACAATGAAGAATTTGATTAGTAAATTTTGTATAATTCTATAAGTGAATTTTGTTTCTGTCCTCTGTGAAAGGAAATTTTGGACCAGACTTTCTCAAATATTCATGAAGTCCAGAAGTGCCTCTCCAGTTCAGCAGGATTGCACCAGTTCTAGATCACGACTGTTCTCCAAGTCATTGGTCTTCACCTGCACTTAGTTATTTGGGTCTGAAAGGCCAGCTTTGTCCATCAAACCAATTAGGAATTAGGTTCATGAGGAGATGCTAGTAAAAAGTATTAAAGAGTGCATTGTAAGCAGGCTGTTGTGTTCACATAAAGTAAATGGAGGATACAATAGATCAAATTGTTCACCTGTCCATGAAAGGTAAGAAATGTCTCTGTTTTTATGACGGTGATGTCAATTAAACATCAATTGACAGTTAAAAGAGCATTTACTGAGACTTAATAGGAAAGATGATGTGTAATCTAGTTAAAATATAATTAGATTTTCCACACATAAAAATTGTAACGAATATTTAGACTTTTAATTGGATTTTTAGAAGCTGGCTATATTGAGTTAATAATTGTGACAACTAATAGAATATCTAAGTAAATGTCAGTATTTTTATTAATTGATATTTAATTTTCTGTAGGCTGTCTTGGCAAATGTTAATTAAATGCCAGAAAATTCCTTACAAATTTGTAACATGTTAATAACCTTAAATTATGCCTTTATTGCTTACATAATTGGAAGTTAACTACACAGCTATGTACTTTCTCTCTACCCTTTACACACAGCTCAGGAGGGTGAGGTTTCTTTTGGATCAATAAACTTGCCTGCTTATTAGCCACACAAAGGAAAAGTGAAAGCTAATGCTATGTAATTGTGTGGTGTAGAACATATTCATATCTCAGGAACTCCTACTTCCAGCCAAAGAAATTTGAACCAGGTGCAGTGTTGGGTTCCATACCGGTGTTTCTGGCACCGGCAGGCTGGCCCGACATGCTGGCGGTATGAACAAGAAGGCCTCCGTGTAGATTTCAGCAGACCTTTATTCCATGCTGAGGGTCTAAGACGAAAAGGGGCTGAGCCCGGGAAGCTCCGGGCCTTTTCCCGGGCCTAGGGCAGAGGATTCTGGGCAGGGGAGTGGGACATGGGCGGGGCCCCAGACCACAGGGGAGTGGGGGCAGGGCATTCTGCCAGCCAGGGGAACAGAACCGAGGGTCTGTCCCCTTTAGTGGACTCTGTCATGGATCCCACAGCGCAGTGTATATTTTTTGTGATTTCCAGAATATATGTGGTAAAAGTTCATTAACTAGGGCTGCAATGTCTGGGATTCAGAAGAACAGTAAGAAGTTAGAATACTTACATTCTTGTTAATCAAAACCTTGCAGTTGTTTTTGATGAGTAAACATTGCCATTAACTGGTTGTAACATTTGTAATTTAAACCATTCAGTAAAAGAAGAAAATTCCGTTCAGCATGACCAAATGCTTTGTCTTTTGTCAAAATACAGCACATATTTATTACTTGTAGAATGAGTATTTCTGAGAAATTCTTTACCTCAGTCCAGAAGGTACTTCCACTCTCCTGACAAAGCAAGTTCTTCACAGGCAAGGCTCACTACTAGCCAAAAATGCAAGCAAGTCCAGGACTCTTTTTCCTTCTTATGGTCAGATATTTCCAGGATCCTTATTGAGATACTTAGAGTTCCACATCTAAAAGGCAACTAGGATTGTGAGCTTTTAGTGCTGTGTATTGGTTAGATGTTTTGGGACTACTCAAGTTATGTCCTATTCATTTTAAGTTGTCTCACTTGCAAAGGAGAGAGCTTTAGAAATATTGACCCATATCTGAGTCTATTATGTCTCTACATACTGTTTTCTTTAATTAAAGGATGGAATGCAGTAAAGGAGACATCAGAAATGTAGACCTAAGCTTTTTTGGANCCCTGAGCTGAAGTAACTTCCCCCTGGCGGGAGACTTCTGTGAGAGTTGTGGCTATCTCATCATAGCCACGCACCAGCGGCGTTAGGAGTAATTGTTTTTTAAACTTTCACTGTGTGACTTAGCAGTGGCCAGTCATATCAGTGATCTACATTAACAATTTCAGCACCTTTGGTTTGATCTTTGTTTTCCAGAGATTCTGTGCCAGAGTAAGCCATGGATATTTGCAGAAGCATCAGTGGTCTTCTATGAACAATGGGCAGTCTACAGAGAAAGTAGGTGGTGATGTCTTAGCTACTCTATATGGAGATAAGTGCACTGCGCACATGAACTCTTCTCTCATAAATACCTGAAAATATTGAAAGAAAATTTCACATGAGTGAAAACTTTGCTATCTTATTTGGGAATTTAGTAGAAGGAGCATCATTTGTGTTAAAAGAGCAGACCGCCAGAAAAATCACTTGGGTGCAGCTTTTCTAATCCGTACACCATCCCTTCTCAAAGTGGCTGTTTACATATCTTGTATTTTGCTCCCCAATAAATCACTTCTTCTTTCATTTCTAGCTAAAATAATTTTCTTCCACTTGGAGAGAATTAATTATAAATGCATCCTCATATTATCTTCTCTTTTTTTTGGCATCTGTGCCACAGTAATTACGTTGCTATTGATTACCTGTAGAAAACTTTGGTGGACCAGACTTCTGCTTCATTTTTTTCAAGATGGCACTTTGGAATTCAAATCTCAGTTCTTGAAGGTAAGATATACAATTCAAAGTTGGGGAAGAGATATCTCTAGGGATATGGATCCAGCTAAAAGTATGTTCTGCTGTTTTCTAACGCTATCCTGATTTTCATTGATGTAAGGTGATTTAATATTTGTAACAAGGTATGATTTGTGTGATAACATTATCTTATTATTTAATTTTCATTCACCTTCCATACTAATATGTGCACACTTCCTTTACAATTGTCATGTTATATGTTGTCATGTGACTAGTCAGCTTTCTTTTATTCCAGATTAATGATGGTAAACACTGTTTCTTGACCTGTGTAATTTATCCTCATGTTTAAGAAATTATATTTGTATACATGTCAACCCATATTTTAGAAATAATACATGGCAAACTCACTTTGCATGAATAGTAAAAAATAGGATTGCAGATGTTTGTACATGATTTTTCTAATTGTGATATTTAGATGAAAATATGCACACAATTTATATTGAGATAGTTTGTGATGTCACAATATGCCTTGTATATGTTGATATCAATCAGATGTTTTTGTACGTCATTTTGTTAATTAAGAATGAGTGAGAAAATCAGTGATCTCTTGGTCATGATAGACAGTAGGGGATTCAAAGCACACTCAAGTGATGACTTTCTGAGCTTAATGAATGTTTTACTCCCTGTTAGAAATACTTTTAAGGACTTTCACTACCACTGAGATCTTTACATTAATGTGACAACATTGATGGACAGTGAGAAGAAACTTGTACACACAAATACTCATAATAACAACCACACTTTTATTTGCTATAAATCTTGTAGGGCAAATGTGATTATTGCAGTTACTGCAGCTTTAAGCAGGCTGAGATTAGTTTCTGTATTCTGTCACATGAAGACACATGTGATAGCCCTTTAACTCAGTAGTGCTAAGAGCTGTCTTGCATATGTATCTTTTTAATAATTTTCTTGTGTAACCAATATAAAAACTGAAACTAAAAAGTGTTTTAGCAATATATTCTTAAGGACATATTTTGAATAATACTCAACTTGTGGGTTAATCACTGCATTGCTTCAGGACAAAATTTCAAATTACTTATTTGTTTAAAAAACAGGGGACTGAAATTTTCATGTTTTATTAAAATTAATATATCCCCCAAGAAATTAGATTATAGTAGTTTTATTTTCATATCAAGTATGAAAGAGGTGCAAAATACAATATTTAGGATTTTTTAGCTCTGACCTCCAGATAATTTCTAGCAAGGAATTATAATTGTTCACTGTTTAGGTAAATTTTACAGAAGATAATTTGGAGGACAACAAAACCATAGGCAAAATGCGTAGAATATTTAATCTTATATTATTTATCTTTACACTATAAGAGTTAAATAAATCTGCAGGATTAATGTAGCATAAATCAGTTCTGAGTAGTAAAACTGCCCGTGAGATTTCAAAAAGTGCATAAACATACATTTTGTTTTCACTCTGCCTGATGGTCAGGGGTTCTTAAAGACATGGTTTCTTGAGTTTGGGTACTTTGACTTTTTTTTTCCTAATCATAGGCAAAATATTAGTGAAAGAACTAGTGTGTTATTTTGTACCAAATTTTTTAAAGACCATCTCCTTGTGACGTTTTTTCTTCCTAAATCCTCCATGACACACTTGCAAGAGACTGAAATCCAGATACACACAGTAAACATATACTACTCTGCAATACTCATCTTGCAGAGTCCAAAACTGGGAAGACTTTCAACATAATTCAATTGTCTTCTGTGCCAATTTGCATTGCCAGTGGTTTGGCTCTATTTTCAAACACATATCAAATGTATATATTTAATTACCATAAGAAAGGCACTTTGTGTATATACATTTAGATTTCATACGTTAAAATGTCACATCAGGCATATTGCTCTTCCCTGGAACAAACAAGCGCACCTTCTTCATGATACTGTTCTGACATTTGAAGAGATTTTTATTTTCTATGGTGACAGCACCAATTAGCTTATTATAAGAACCCTGTTTCACTCCCAGCTACTTATAAGTGGGTTAGGTGTTAATTATATGAGTATGTAACATGACCTTGCTTTTTAAGGAAAAAAATGGCTGCAGTGAATGCAGAGGTTTAGTATGCAATAGGCAAGTACCAACACCATGCTCAGGAGCAGAGGTTAGGTTCCCTCTACTGAGGAAGTACAGAAGTATTTTGTTAACATTACAGTCATTCAGGACTACCTGCTGCCCTACTGAAGAATTTCTAGGGATCAGCAGTACGTGTAAGAAAGTTCTCATTGAAGTGGTTAATCCTCTACTAATCTGAAGTGACTGAGACAACAGAAACATCACTGCAGTCAGATGGGTATTTTTGCCCTATATGTATTTTTTAAAATTTATTTATTTATTTTAATGCTGGTTAAATAAGAAATTTCAGGACCTCAGAATTACAGATTTAGCTGCTGTAGAGTTTCTCATTTACAGTTGTATATCAGATGTGCCACAACACTCTGTGGCCTGGATGCTTCCCCTGTGACACCAGAGACAGCTTAAACTAGTTGTTTCAGTTGTCATCAGATGCAAACTAGGCTGCACTTGGAACTGGTTTTTTCAGAGGATTATTCTTTTAATTTTTCTCATTGCTGATGGACATACTGACATATAGCTAGTCTTGCAAAGGACTGTTGACTTGAGAAACTATCTATCTTGTTTTTCTGTATGTTTTTTGTCCTCCCACAAATGGGGCTGGCCCCTGACTGACATATGTTTAGACATATCTAATCTTTTCACCAAAGAAGAATTTGTTGACACCAGCTCAGAATTGCACTTACCCTCTCTTTCTTCTTTTAACAAAATGGTACAATCTGACACTATATTACATTCCTTGAAAGACTGGAAAAGGGTGGGAATTTTCGGGGAGCAGAGGCAAATGATTAGTAGCTGAAAAGGAATACTGAACAGTACTGTTGTCTCTTTGTCCAAAATGAAACTTCATTATGTTAGTCACACAAAATCACGGTGTAGAAAAGTCTCTTTTCCTCTCTCATTCCTTAAAGACAGAAGAAATTTAGGTTTTCTATTATTGGTTCTGCTGCACAAAGAGAAAACAAAAGCCAACAGGACTCAAAACAAAACACTTTATTGAATAATAAAAGGATGAAATCAATACATTTTTATCTGTTCAAGAAATTTCTCCATAATGGCTTTTTGGGGCCCAGTGTTCCAATTCTCTATATGGCCACTAATGGCTTTCTAATTTCATAATCTGCAATTCTAGAGTTTTAAATCTATTTGCTTTAATTTCATGACATGTATCAGGGGCAAAAGGATGTATTTAGTGGTTTCATGTTACATGTTTCTATTAGATTAGAGGGTGCCCAAATGTCTTCATCAGGAACTCACATTGCAAGATATCAAGGAGGAAAGGGAAAAAAAGGAAAGGTTACTTTATTAATCATTTCAATTGTTAAAAAAAAAAAAAAGCCAGATCCTCCCTTTACGTTTGAATTGCAACATATCTGGCATTGTTTTCAGTCTGAATTCTTCTTTCAGGAGGTTACATCTTGCCTATGTGGTGCTGAATTTGCTGCTTAATTCCCTTCCCTTC
>VZTH01009591.1:336785-349840 GCA_013397815.1 Aleadryas rufinucha | reverse complement strand
CAGCAGCAGCAGCTCCGGGCGGCGCCGTGTGCCCGCGGCAGCGGCCCCCGCGCAGCCGGACCGAGCGGGGGCCGGCCGGGAAGGGATCGAGCGCCCTTCCCAAGCGCGCGGAGGGAGCTTTCCCCACAGCATCGCCCCGGGAAGAGCCCTTTCCCAGTTCTCAGCCTGTACTTGTCGAAGTGTCACTGGCGAGGCAGGACCTGGCGCTTTCCAAGTGTCTCCTTTTGGAGACCGCGATCACATCTCAGCTTTGTTAGCGAGCAGGATGTCACTTCGTGTCGGTTTACGTACACCGAGAATGCGCTCAGATTTGGGTGTCTGAACCTGTTTTCACCAAAACAGTATTGTGCCGTTGATTTTTTGTTTTGAAATTTTATGTAATGAAACCAAAAGCACAGAAACCTAAGACCTCTGGTCTGGATCTGCTGCATTTTGGCAGAAAGTTGTTCACAGCACCCAAACCCTGCCTCTTTATTTTTCAGCCAAACGTGTCTTCTGATGTATTTCTATGGTCTTTTATTTGTTATTATAATAATATGCACATTGTCATATAAATGTATATATTTACAGCACATATTTACAGCCTATGTTCAATAAAATACCCTAACGCAAATAGGGTATAACCCTTCATTATCAAAGAATTTATATGGTATTCCTGTCATGAGAAAAAAGAGATTGGGATTGGGATGTGAATAGAAAATATCAATTAATGTAATTAATTATCATGGGAAACAGGTATTTATTGCACATTAGGTGTTTTTTTGATTTCTTTGCTTCTTAATTAAAACTACTCCAGCCATTAGTTCCAATACAAATAATTTTCAAGCCAGTAAGTATCTGATTTCCATTGTACTGTTATGTCATTTCTGGTAATTAGTAGAGAGAGTGGAAATTTTTAAAATAAATTTTGAACAGCATAGCTGGCAGCTTACCCTGTAAAAAAAATCTGGATATTTAAGCTAAACTAGTTGGATTGTACCATTTCATAACAGATTGTTAACATTTGGTCCTGTTTTTTGAGATCCTATTTTCTTTGTGCCTTGGACATCACAGTCTTCATTAAGCAGCCCACTGTGTTATTCCTGCTATGATACAGAAAATTGAAAAATATTTATTGTTAATGTGTTTATCTGTAAGACTAACTCATAATTCAAACAACTGCCGTAGAATCTTCTCTAATTAAATATATACTTTGTTAAAGCAGTAGGAGCTGTAAAAATAACATTGGCTGAGAATTAAGAACCAACTCCACTCTTGTCTTATTTGGAACCATCTGTAGTTCTGCACACATGGATTTTGCCAACATCTGCAAACCATGGTAGATCTCTGATGTTCATTCTAATAGTAAGGACTAAATCTTAGTTTGTAAGAATTATCTACACACTTGCTAATTTGACTTGATATGTTTACTTTTATTTAGCCATCAATAAAACGACCCCAAAGGACAGAATATATTTGTGAAGGATTGTAAGTGGGACAGTAGATGGGCCTGAGGCAATAGAGCACTGGAAAGGAAAGAGCAATGCCTTTGCATATTCAGCAGACCGTAGTGCTGCAGGGCTCTGTAGCACAAGGTAGCCAGCATTCTCCATATTAAAACAGCTCTGTGTAACTCCTGTTCCCAGGATCACATTATTCTTTGTGAATATCTCTAGAGCTCCTTTTTAGCATGTGTTATAAAGGAGAGTGTATGTGACAATGCTATTTTGTGTGCCTATCTGTGAGTGCCCTACCTCAAAATTTTGTGGCTGTTGGCTGAAGTAAAATCTGACTGACCAATCTCAAAAAATAAATTTCCTATTGTTGTAATTAAAGTAGGCATCTAGGTTGATGTCAGAACCCCTGCTAATATCCTCAGTAACAGGAAGGTTGCAGTGTGGACTCAACCCTTACTAAATACAATAGAATCTACACAGAGAGAGACATGATGAGTGCTCTTGCTATAAAAAAAAACATCAACAGACACATTCATCTTCTTAGATACCAGAGGATCCAAGTGGAAGATGTAAATGCTTAAGCAACTATACAGTGAGTCAGTGGCAAAGACAGAAATAGTAGCATTGCCCTGTTTTTATTCCTATATTGGGCAGGAAGGAGTGAAGTGTAAGTGTATGGGAGAGGGAGGAAAGAAAAACACAGGGGAAAACACAACACTCTGTGAAAATTAGTGTGTGAAGTGAGTTGCAAATCCTGTAAGCTTTGATTTTAACTATTTCTTGAATTTAGTTGGGATAGAACAGGAAAGTTCTGGGCAAAATAAGGGAAAAAATACTGATGGAATGGATAAATCAGCCTGTCATGACTCCAGAAAATTTGCAAGCTTGTTCCGTCTGTGAAAAATGCAAACTTATCTAGAGAATATAAATAAGAAATATTGCAATGTGTATATGTCTAGATATTGTACGGTTCTAAATGCGATCACTGCATTTAAAATCTCCCTCCCTTCAAGAAGAGATTTATATAAGAAACCAAAATCAGTTTCCTTTTCCTTCCCCTTTCTTTCTCCTTGTTACTTCTCCCTTGTAAAATTATCTCATCCTAGGGTAAGTGCTCACATGCTTTATAGCATATATTATGATTAAGAGGAGAACTGATTCAGAAATTAAAATTCAGCCTTTAATGGTTTACTATGACTGCATTTGGAGCTCATGCCTCAGTCTAGGTCACTGACATGCAGACAGGACAACCGAGGCAGGTTAAAACTCAGTGCTCAAACAGGACATGATAATTCAACCCAAGCCTCAAGGTGCCCCCTAGAAGGGCACTGCAGTTGTCATGTCCTGTGCTGTGGTGCTGCAGCTGGCTGGGGAGAATGAGCCTCCAGCAGATGAATGGCAGGGTCTGCTCTGTGCCTGGGGGCTGCGTGCAGGGTAGTGCCAAGTGTCACTGATGTCGTGTGCTCTCATTCATGCAGCGACTGTAGGTCGCAGACACATTGATCAAGTGCCATCATCACTGCTTTGTCAAATGAATGTAATACCAACAGTGGTTAATTAAATAGTTAATTCAACTTTGAGATCTTGTCCAAATAGGGGAGGATTATTATAATAAACTTCATGAAGTGGTGTCTATTTTTAATACGTGGTCTCACTGTGTAAAATGTATTGAAGTTCTGGTAAAATGATGCTGTGGCAAAGTTGTCTTCCTTGCAGTCTGAAAAGCCATTGATAGTATGTGAATCAGACTAAACTGGGGTTTATGATTAGCTCTGTGGTGACTTTACAGTTCCTTTGGGGACTGATTTTAAACATCTTGGAAAAAAATGTCATTGAAGGCAGTAATCTGAAACCAGTATGATTATCTATCCCGTCTATCCATCTATTCATCTCTGCATGGCTAAAGAATCTTTTTGTACATAAGTTTGTGTCTGTACACTTATAATCTTGGCTCTATATATTATATTCATGCTTTCAATGCTGTGTGAGTTTTGTGAACTTGATCATATACTGAGACTGATAATCTATTTGTATAGTGGATGCAACATTTACTGCTGAAAATAGTATTTTATTACAGAGATATGGATTAGCTGTGTGAGTGAACTGAAAGCTGATGAATAATTCATTTGTTTCAGAAACTGTCTAGAGAAGTTAAAGGAAGAATAACTAAATTGACAGCTAAGTATCAAAAGCATGTTTAGTCTGCTCAGACTTAACAGAAATAATTTGAATTTGTGTCATCCAATACAGAGTCCACTCTGTAGTTCTTCACATATTTTAAAGTTAATATGGTTCTCTCTGATTTCACTATGAGTTGTTCAGCAAATCAGCTCTTGAGTTTGGAATACCTTTAAAGTTAAGTAAGGATGAATAAAAAATATGTAATATCCAACCAAATTACTTTTCTGGGAAAGTGCCTGCCTTCTCGCCCAGATAGAAAGGCCAGAAATACTAAATTCACTTTTTGGAAAGCCCCGCCAAGCGTTGCTGTATGAGAGATTATGAATTCCAGCCTGTAGAGGTGCTGTGATGCTTCCTATGATCTAATTTTGAGACTCTATTTGTATTTGGGATTCTTGTGTAAGGGCATTAGGAGAACAAAAACTATAGGTAAATGGCTTTTCCACAACACTTGCTGGTATCACAGCACAAGGGGTACTCAGCAGTGAAGATGTCACCTTTTGCTGACTGGACCACTAAGCAGCTGAACTGATTTCCTAGAGAGATAAAGGGAAGTTGCACTATTTTGACCCTTCAGGTCTCACAGGAAAGCTGCATATTTTTTCTAGCACCTAACCACCAAATGTATAAGTGCTTTCAGAGTTCTTGGCTATGCCACCTAGACAAGAGGACTCTTATGCTTTTAAAATTATAGGATTGCTCTGATTTATCTTATATATACTCCTCAGTTTGAGAGAATGCTTTCTTTTCATTACTAAAAAAGATTAGAGTAAGAGTAGCTCTCTTCCCATCGTGTCCTCCAGTTTACAACTGACATAGAGAAGAAAATACTCTCCTTCCCAGAACGGCCTAAATCCTCTTGGATTACCCCTTTTAACCTCTAGTGATACAGGAAATGCACAGAGCCATTTAGAGCCTTACCAACCCTTCTAATTGCTTTCTTATTCTCTCTCTGCTGTATTCTTCTATTCTTTGGGCTGTTCTCAGTATTCAGTTTTGGAGCTGAATCCCAGAATTCAAAAGGACTGCACTTTGGTTTAGCTCTGAGTAGACATCAAGCATTTAGCCATCTTGGAGTTTTTGGCAAATTGCTTTTCAGTGATAAGATCATTCCATTGCTTTCTTTTTTTTTGGTTTTATTTCTTTTATTACTCCTCAGAACTAGCATAAGTGAACCTCTTGGTTTACCCCTTCTGGTGTTCTTAGTGGCCCAGCTTTTATCAGCTCCCTTGGCTCAGTTCTAGTTAGCTGCCTCCCTCAAGGCAGCTCAGATGAGAGATCAGGGCTGACAGTGTATCCCCTCTGGCCCACCAGATTGGGCCCTCCTGGGGGAGTGCCAGTGCCTGAACAGTATTTTTCACCTTCAGAGCAGATACTCTTGCCAACTCAGGCAGGGATGAAATGCCCATTGTGACACGTAGGTACAGTCCCAAATCTGGAAGGTAAAATCAGAAGCTTTAGTTGCAAGACAGCCCCGTGACAATACTCTTAGCTCTCCTGATCTTGAGCACCATTCTCTGGCAGCCATGGAGCACCTCTGCAAGGCAAAGCAGCCCACATCTGTCTGCTGGGGTGGAGTTGGCTCCTGACATAGCCCAGTGGTTTGGGAGGCAGGAAAATGGTTTTAATGCAGTCTTTGCTTTTTTGCACATGAGCTGTATTTTTGAGTTGCACTTTATTTAACAAAGGAATGTATTCAGCTGCTCAGGTATTTTATGACAGTACCTGCCATTTTCCAGAGACACATCACAGAAAAGAGCTTTTTGATTTTGTTTTCTAAACAGAAATGCAAAATACATGACGTTGCTATAGTAATCTGTACCTATATTATTTTGACTAGTGTTTAATCTAGGTTAAAGTAATCAAGATAATGTGAAAACCAGTCTATAATAAAGTGTTGACCATTTCAAAATGCTATCTCTGTATACTTTAAGATACAAACGCCTCATTGACTGTTATTGCATTTATAAAACTAGCTTTAAAAATAAGATTAAAAGATGCAATCCACCCCATGTTTCCAATAGAGGGCACACACAGATCTTGAAGAATGAAAGATTTTTGAAATTCACTCTTACCAACTGATGTGGCAGAACTATTTCCAAATCATACTCAGATCCCTGTAGAAATTACTAATTTGTCTCTACTTATGACAACACATTTCCAACATAGCAGATAAATAATGTCTTTTGTTTTCTTCAGAATATGTGAATTTTAATTAATTAGGAAATCAGTGTGTGTTTTCCTTGCTTTTTTGCCCACATCCCCACAATGTACAAATAGTTTTTTGAGAGATTATGTGCATTATTTTTAAATGACAGGCTGCAAATGGATTTTCTCTCTACATGGGGTAGTGCCCAGCACTCAGAATTAAGAAGTCAATTTAATCTCCAATCAACATGATTTGACTTTAAAGAATTTCAGACAGCCACAACATTGTTTTTTGTCTTGTTTTGTGTTCATTTATTTCAGAGATTTAGTGAAACAGAGCCTGTGAGCAAGCTGGAAGCCTTTCTGGCACCTGGGAGATGTGATACTTGATAGGCACTGAATTTCAGTGTTTCATAAGGACCATTTCAGTCTCTCATCTTGTTACAAGCATGCATGCAGCCCCTCTCAGAACTGGTTGGACTGCACAGTCACACTACACAGGCATGATGCACAATTGTTTCTGTTCTGAAGGGAAAATCCTGCCACTGCCACTAGTAAGGCTTGGTGCTCAGAAAACCTGTGTTTGAGGATTAGCAGTGGAATACAGTACACAGAATATAAGCAAGGCAGAAGTGATGCCAGGAGGCAGATAAAAGCCTTTTGAAGGCTTCACAGTCCTATATTCACTCTTCTTTCTCTGAAGATTCCACATGCCTATAATCTGTCTCACATACATTTTAGAGCAATCTTTGGATTCCTCTCACTCATTTGACAATACAAATTTTCTGTTACCTAAGTTAGGGTATGAGCCCATACTGGCAAGCCTGACTTACCCACTTACTGCAAGCTCGTGGCTGGACCACAGCATGTAAGGTAACTGGGCACTTATGCTCAAGGATATTTACAGACATGTTGGCACAACCAACAAGGTTCCACAGCCTACACTTACTACTTCGGAAATTGATTCAGAATCAAATTCTTGTTCTCAATCTGCAAATTAATCTGGATTTCCCCAAACTTCATGCTGGCAAAGGCCACAGAAAATGCTCACAGTAAAGATCATGGTAGTAATAACTACTTGGAAATTATCCCTGGTCAGAAACAAATCCATTCTGCAGGAGTCCCTTGATTACAATCTTTGCCCCAGAAGTTCCAAAAGCTCACACACCTTGCCACCTAGCACTCCATGTTCCTTCTCTAGCAAGAGCTGAGCAAATTTATGTTTCAGATAAACAAAAGCCCTTGTCTGTAGTTATGCTTCTTTTCCTGTGGTAGAACATGCCAAATATCAGTTGCACTGGGTATAGCTTGATTGTATGATAGGTACTTTCCATGAGACACCCCTGTTTCGACTGGGGACAGGTCTCTTTCAGTTCTTCCTTGATGCTCCATCTATGGAAACAGTTACACAAAGAAGTGGAGGCAGGATGTATGGTTGGTTCTTAAGACTGAGTCAGGATAAAATAAGTTACACCCCTGGAACTGAAAAATGAGAAGTGTTCCACTGTCACACTCTTCAGCCACAGCCATCATCTAATAGCTGCATTTACATGATGCAGTGTTGGACTGGGACACTTCAGTGATGAGCATAACATAAAGCTTTATAGAATAACTCAGCAACACAAGCTCTCAGCACTGTCTGGAAAATAGCTCAGGATATGTGTAGGATGCAGCACTGCATAATTAGAAGGTGATATTTCTGCGTAGTAAATATACGCCTCTTCTTTTTAATTTTTTCTCTCGATTCCCTCATTCTTGTCCATCCACGGTGCCAAATATTGCATGTTGGTTTGTACAAATAGACAAAGCTTTCTTAGCAAATACACTTAACAAATGCCCTTAATAAATAACACACTTTTTAAAAGTTTCTCCCCTTTTGCGCTGCCTGTGATTAGTCCTACTCCTACTGGCTGTGCCTGGCTGCAGCATTTCCTGAGGGACTGTCTGTCAGTTTAGTGCAGCTTAAACACACAGTAGCAAATTGAACCTTACCCTTTCCAACTTTCCAACCACTCCCTCTTATTCTGTTTGCTCAAGATAATGGAGACTTGTTCTTTTAAGGATAAACTCTTTTTTACTGTGATTTAGGACCTGGTTCAACATTCACAAGTAGTACTTTGTAAACTGAGGTAGGCATCTCTTGCTTCCAGCGATTTAATCCTGTATCTGCATCTCTCAGCTTTGTGTGCTGTGAAACCAACAGAACTGCTAGGACAGTAATGTCAAAAAAATGGCAAAAAATATTAGGTAATTTTGGATCTGTGAGTAAGATCAATTCACACCAATACTGTCACTGAAAACTGTTCACTCATTTGCCCTTGTACATTCTGTGACAATTTCTTCAACTTTCTATGAAAGGTTTGAAAGCTTCTATGCTGGTCGTATCTCAAGAAAATAATTTATAATAAAATCCAATTAAAAGTTTTCATCTGCAAATACTCCTAAGCCCCTTTCAGTTCTCACTGAGTTCAGGAGGAAAGATTCTTTCAAGTTTCAGCTGAGTGGACTTTTTTCTTAGAGGACTTCTCTTGCCACTAGACTTATCAGACAGAAGTTGAGAGCACCCAGGACCTGATACTCAATCTTGGCAACATTTTAGAGTCATGCTGTATATTCATACCTAGCATCTGTAGGTTCAGGGCAGATTAAAATCAGATCAACTAGATTATTCCTAAATATTTAATGTGAATTTAGCTTATGAAGTGAAGAGGATGTGTCTGGAGAATGCAAAGACAGTCTCCTGTTCTCATAGCCCCCAATGTGTATTACAACATTATTTTAAAATTTTAATTTCACAATATAAATGCAATATGTCTTGGTAAAAAAAAAAAAAAAAATGAAAGGAAAATTCCCAATAATCACTATTTTTCTGCTTTTGCTTGATTGGCCATAGAAGTGATTTTATTAGTATTAATGACACAGTAAGCAAACAGCACAAGACTGAGACAGGAATTTGTCATAATCACCGTAGGGGAGGACTAACAAATCTTTATCAACAACATATTAACTTTAGAAAAGTAAACACTCTCATTGCACGTGACAATATATGTTGGTAGGAAAAGTGCAAAGTAAAATCTCTGCAGCTAAATGAGCTCCCACAAAAAATAGGTACTGCTGTAGGCTAAGAACCATGCTGCTATCCTGCCTAAAAAGCAGAAAGTTTTAAAAACCTTCAAAACCAGTTGAGACTGAATATAGGTGATTCAAGATCAGTGGATGAAATATGTAAGAGAATAATTGGTTTTGGTCCTCTAAACCCCCTACCCAAACCCAAAAGAGGTAGGTAGAGAACAACTGGCCAAAATGTTCTCAGGGAAAGAAGAGGGCTCAGATCTCCTCCTCATTACAGTGACCCCCCTTTCACTTCATTCCAAAAATATGCCTCCCATAACAACACAGGGTTACTGCCTGAGCAAGTGAAGATCTCAGGCTGAGAAATAAGAGGTCCTGTGTTACCTGTTGACATTTATTTGTTCCTTTTCTTCTGCTTCATCTGTGTCTGTTCTCTGCCCATTTTGGTGCATCTCAAAGGGTGAATTTGTACAAAAAGTAAGAGAAAATTCAAAGTCTCTATGAACACACCATGAGGTTTCTGGCAGACATGGGCAGAGACGGTGGATCAGGTAAGTGTCTAACTGGTTAACTGGATAGAAAGAGGAAAGTAAAAGACTTTGGATCATAATAGAAAGGGATTTTGAATTGCTTTCATTCGTTTCTTCTACACTGTTAAGAACCTGTGTGATTACAAATCTGTTTTGTATGTGGTAATAAATACTTCTGTTTGCTTCTATTTTAAACTGGTTTCAGGTAAGGGTGATTTCTAGATAACTCTGTGTTGATATGGGTTTAGTGACATTTAAACCAGGAACATTTGGATACATTGCAGTCATTGGCTTTTCTGTATTTTGATGGTGATATCCAGAAGGAAACAGAAGTCTATATATATATGCATGTCATCCAATTAGCCCAGTCTGGCAGTGGGAACCATGGAGGTTATATGGAAGGAGAGTCCTCCAGTGACTGTTAATAACCTGGAAAGGCTCCTGGTGCCCAGCAGAGCAATGGAAGTACAGCTTAGCCCACAGCAGTGCTCAGGATGGTTTTGGCACTGTTTGAACCACCACAAGCATAAATATACACAAGCGAAGTAATACAGACTGAATTGCCTCAATACAGGTATACAGCATGTTTGATCCACAAGCAGTGTAATTTAATTCCAGGACTGCAGCAGGACTGGGAGTGTGCCAAGGAGAAGCTTTCAGTGTGCAGGAGTCTGCCAAACAACTTAATTAATTGTTAGTTGCACACTGTGATGAGATCTTGTCCAGAGGGCTTTGTATTAAAAGTGCAAACTGCTATTAGTGGGGTGTAAGATGTTCTTTCCAAAGTAGCATTTCCAAAGAAGTGAAAGCCTTGGGAGTGAACTGCCAGAGATCACAACTATATTGCAAATAGAAGAACATCTCAGGTTTTGGGAGCCCTAGGGTGCAGCTCTTCCTATACTTCGATTTGAGGAAGCCATTCCATATTTTAATTATGGAAGTAATGAAACAGCTCTGAGAAGCCATCAGCTATGTATTGGTTGTGGTGTACCTGTTAAGTGGGTATTCCAGTTAGCAGCATTGATTGGCACAAGAGTTAGACTAATACCTGAGTCCTTCTTATGTTGTTCATTTGACAACGAGAAGTTAGTGATGGGCATTGGCTTATTAGTGGTACAGTTTGTTGTTCGTGTTTTTTTACAGACCAGTGTTGTTTCTAGGTCTTTGGGAACAAATTATAAATTAATATTTCCTCATTAATAATCTGCTATTTAGTTGCACTTCTTCCCTGTGGATTGCTTACAATGTTCTGCAGACAACCTGCTCATCCATGCTCATTCAAATCAGACTGAGCTGAACTGGCTGAACACTTGTGTGACGATGGGAAGTGCTGAATGAATTCCTTGCTTTGTTTTGCTCGTGTGCACAGCTTTTGCTTTACCTGTTAAACTGTCTTTATCTCAACCTAAGGATATCCTCATTTTTACACTCCCCCATCCCACTGGGAGATTCAGTGAGTGGCTGTAGGGGCCTTAGTTGCTGTCTGGGATTAAACCACAGCAGTCCTGGAGGTGCAAATGCAATGAATCAAATGGTCTTATTTTATGCAATACAATGTGCTATCCTCCAGAATCCCTGGCATAATCACCAACTATCGCTGCTGCACTGACTGAAATCAATTCACCATTAGCCAGTCCTGCGTTACACTCTCAGTGCCAGTCTTCATTTTGCTTAGCTTGTTTAGCATCTAGTACTGCTTTGCTGCTGCTGCATTAATGAAACCGCTGAAGTCTATTCAAGGGTGACACTGCCATAGAGCATCCCAGGGAAACAATGAACACTTGGCTGAAAATGAAGGCAGACACTCTCTGGATCTGAGTGTTGCCTTAAACCTGAAATCGTCACTGGTAAAGGCAGAGAGCCTCCTTAGCGCCCAGGATGTATGTTCACTCGGCAGGCAGAGTGATCAGCCTCCACGTGTCTGAGATGACTCGGATCACAGTGGAGAACAAAAAGCCTACCATCTTAGTTACAGCAAGAAACCTTAATTAGAAAGCTTTAGCTAACCAAAAAGCTTAATTAGCTCATCTTTTTTAATGGTTTCTTTTGACCAAAGTAGCCTACAAATTGTTCCTACAAGCAGTACAGCTGTCATATCCAAACGATAGGCAATCCTGGGAGTATTTACCGAGCATTTTTGCAAGCACCTGAGGTCAGTGGTCCCTTAGCTGGCTCAGCTGTAGCTGGATGAGGCTGCATGCCTGCTATCAAGATAGTCAAATTAGATTTGAGATCTCAAGTATTCGCCAGTTACTCAGGTCAAAAGGGGTCAAAAGACTTCCTTGTTGCACATATAACACCACTGTTGTACACTTGACCTCAAAAGTGCAGTTACAACATGACAAGAAAAAAATCTTTTTTTTTTTAATTAAGCAAAGCCCAGAAGACTTTATATTGCAAAGTGATAACAAAAAGACATAACATAATGAAGTGCATCAACTTTCATTTAGATGAAGATTCCCAGTTTAAATCGTTCTTTCCAAAATGCTCACAATTTTTAAGAGAAAAAAAAAACAAACCAAAACCAAGAAAACTAAAGAGAGGATGGCTGTTTGTTCCCCATGGTGGGTGAAGCCTCTCTCTGGGCATGCCCTACTTGCCTGCCTTTAAAAGCAAGGCCCCCCACCACACTGGAACACCTTAGAAGGTGGAGTTATTAAATGGAGAACTTCTTTGGCCAAGGATTTCCAGGAGAATGGCACTTCCCTTGCTACGAGCTGTGAGTATTTACTGTTGGAATACATAAGTAATCTGTTGCGTTGAGGTGTTGCTTTTTGTGTTTGCCTAGAATGAGGGGTAGCCTACTAGACCAAGCGTGGGACCTATGCTGCTGTTACTGCTTTTCTGGCGACTTGAAGCCCCTTTGCCTTTTCTTTTGTGTGTGACTTGTGCCCTTGCTCCCTTGCTCTGCTGCTGGGCAGAGAGGACCGTAACAACTTGGTTTTTCTGAGAGATGTGGTGGGAAACAGAGCTGATGGGACCTGCCTCTGTAAATGTCCTCCATCAGCCTCCCCAGCGTTAACCTGAGGAGTTATGACACCTCGTCACTTGCCCCAGAGAATTCCCCCCAGGATTTCGAAGTGCCGATCTCATTTCTCTTTTCTCCCTGTCCCGTTTCTCCCAAAGCTCAGGTAGGCCCTATCTCCTCCAAAAAGCGATACTGTCCTGCCCTACCCATCCCCCGTGGCCACAGCTCCGCCCCCGCGGGGACACCGGTGCTGGGGCTCCTAGACCCGCCCCGCTCCCAGGGCTGGGACAGCCCTCCCCGGGCTGTGCCGCGGCCGGCTCCCCGGTCCCGCAGGCGGGGCGGGTGTGTGCAGCGCGTGTGCCGGCTCCCGGCCGGCGGCGTGCCGGGACAGTTCGTTCAATCCCAGCAGGAGCGGCTCTGGGGCAGGGACAAAGGGACTGAGGGATGAGGCCGCTGGGCTGGGCTTTCTTCAGCCGCGGCACATCGGCGGAATGCGGTACATGCTGCGCGCCGCGAGTCTTTAGGTGGAATACGGTAGCGGGGGGGCGGGGGCGTGGCCTCCGCAGCGCCTCTGTCGGAGAAGAGCCTGTCTGGGTGGCATCTCTATGGTTCCGCGGCCTTGCCGCGAGGGCGAGCGAGCGGGCGGGCGCTTCCTGCCCGGCCTCTCTATGGTGACTTTCCGGGGGGAAGGGCCGCCGCCGGCGCCGCGCGCCTGCGTGT